>OZ038489.1:118827138-118849638 GCA_964036315.1 Acanthosepion esculentum | reverse complement strand
TTGTTTTGAATACTAGTAGGAGTGTTTATATATATATATATATATATATATATATATATAAAGGAAATATAGTTTTAAGGTATGCTATATTTATGGAATAAATGCTCAGTATCAAAGATAGTGCATTTGTAAATATAAAAGTGGACATTGAAGTCAACATTTAGAGGTGATTTTATATATATATATATATACACACAAACATATATTGTTAAATATAACAGACAGCGTATGTGTATTATGTTTGATCGTGAGATATTCTAAGCTTCGTATCATGGCTTTAGTTTCAGGAGAAAATAAAGACAAAAACTGCCCAACATTTGGATATTCTTTTATAATGCTGCCCTTTGATCTAAGTTTTTGGCTCACATGAGCCATCATCAAAGTGATTATATGGCCATTACAACAGGAATGTTCACCAGATGACATCCTCTTTTGTTTACATAGAATTTTGCTATGCAATGATAAAGGTCGCAGAATAGCAGATGCAGGATGCAGGTTATAAATTCATAATGTAGTTCTATGACGTTGTACATGACCACGTGAGAGAAAGAAATTTTGTCAGCTGAACCATGTGTTTAGATGCAATGTAATATGTTGTGACTGGTTTGAAATGTAATTTTGTTTAATTTCAATTTACAGAAACATATATATGCTCACAGACAACTTAACACCCTGAAGATGTTCTTAGATGAGATTGAAATTAGTTGGGAAAACAAACTATCTGAAAGAAAATTTTGGTATTTTTCTTAATCAATTTTCTAAAGCTACCAAGAAATTAATCTGTGTACTCGAAAGGATCAGAACAAAAACTGATTGACACATGTTTCAATTATTTAACCAGATCTGTTTGAATGAAAATATGCTGCCTATATATATATATATATATATATATATGTGTGTGTGTGTGTACATATATTATTATTACAATATACATTATATTTAGTGTGTACACATGTTTGAGTACATATCTTTTTTTCTTTTTAAACATGTACATTTAACTATTTTAAATATAACTTTTGCAATAATAAGAAATAAAGTTGTGTTAAAAATTTAAAAAAATAAAATAAATAAAATATATAAATAAAAAGTTCATTAATTGCTTTAAGAGAAATGGTTTATGTTTTTGTCCTTAACTTTATTCTGTCATAGATGGTAAATCCAATTTGAATATAACTCCTCTGAAATTATTTTATTTGGGTCTAGGATTTGAATTCACTTTGGATTTTTTGTGATTTTCATAACAATCTTGTAAATTCTTCATTTCAATGGATTAACAATGTTTGTTAATGTTGAAAATCTCATAAACATGACAATATGAAATATTGTAGTATTTCCTTTGGAAGGTAAGTTTTAGTGAGATATTCTAGATCATTACTTCTAGAATGAATTCAATTCTCACTTAGATTTCTGACCTTGTACCAGACACTACTGAATAAATACTATCTCATGCACACACACATATATAATTAATTTTCTCACACACACATTTTTTATTACTAAATAAATACCTCTAACACTAAATGTACATCAAATTCAATAAAAATTAGCCACAAGCCAAGATACATTTCAAATACTTGCTACTGCATTAAGTTCACATTGAAAATATATTAACTTAGAATGAATTAGAAAGTATATAAATTCCTGGCATGAAAATATAATTTTCTCTACAATAAAACTCCAAGTCGATATTATTTTAAGAACCTAAACACTTAATGAATGAATATAAATCATAACTTCTTTTGAATCAATTAAGGTGAAAATCAAAATTAATCACCTCAAGAAAAGGACATTTAGAATCCATATGTCGTACTACATCATTTATTGAACAAAGTAACTAATAATAACAAAACAAAAGTCATTGAAACAAAGCAAGTTCAGTCGACCATTGATGACAATTCCAGAACAACGTAACTATAAACAATTTTTTCTATCCTCTGCCAGCCGCTATGATGGAGAAAGCATTACCTCGAACCGTCGCCAGTGAGACACACTAAAAGAGCCACTCCTTTCGCGAGGCTCGTTCCTTAATCGCGCCAATCCTCCGAAGGAACGCCATCGAACGAGGGCCAATAATCCCTGAAGTCTCCACTGCCATAGGAGTAAAAAAAAATCTATCAGCAAGAGAAGAATATTTAGCTATTTTTTTTATCTCTGCGTCTCGGGCGACGAACCCCGGCTCAACCGCGGACCCGATCAAATTACCGGCCGAAAATGTATCCGCACAGGTCGCATCCCAAATCAACGACTTACCCATTTTAAAAGGGAAGATGGTAATGCCATCTGGCTGCTTTCCATCACCACGGTGGAGGCCTATGGGTTTGATTTGGGAACGGAACCCGCTGCATCCAAACCTCTTTTGATGATGTCGTTAATTGCTGCATGCCATGGAAAAATATATTAGCACTAAAGCACATCACCATAATGAATGACACAAATAAATTTGTGAAATTTTGTTAGATTTAATGAAAGACAAAACCAAACACCAATATTAACAGAACTCAGATAAATAGCAGTCCAGCAAATTATTGCATTCAACATGAATTTGTTCAACAGATATTAAAATATACTTTTAAGGTATGCTGTATCCATGGGTTAACGTACTCAATGACCAGCTCAAAGATCTAGATATCTGTGATTAGATGTTACAAGTATAGTGGGCCTTCTGTAGTATTTTAACCAAAGTGTACAGAGTAGGTTATTCGAAGTCTGGACGACATAACCAAGGAGAAGAAAGTTCCATTTAAATGGGTAGTTGCTGATCAAATCCAGTGGTGAACCTTCCATAGTACTCTAACCAAAGTGTACGGAGCAGGTTGTTTGAGTCTGGACGATATGCATGCAGCTATTTCCTAAACCAGATGAGTTAGGTTGACAGGAAAGCTGGGACGATGGTGTAGCCAGAAATTCAGGGCTGTTGTAAGCAGGTCCATTAATGCCGACCGACCAAGTAAGTTAGGTTAAGTTAGAGATGCCAGGTTTTCAAAGTGACAGGGAACATAATGTGTGTAACAAATGAATGTGGAAAGTTTGTGGTCAAAAAGTAAGTGAAGTGAGTGAATGTGCGTGCGTATGTACATGTATGTGTATATATGTATTCTTCATGTGTTTCCCACAAAAGGAACAGCAATCTTCTGTGAGAGATTTACATTGTGTCGTATAAGCGGAAAAGCAAGAAGTGAGAGAGATAAAAAATTATCGCTGAGTATTTATAGTGTTGGAGAGTGCCCCCTAGGAATAGTTCCAAAAATTAGGAGGAAATAACCCAACAAAGTTACTCCAGATTAGCCAAAAATAGAATTTAAAGAGAATTTACAAGCAAATCATTCTGCTTTATCAGCGGAAGATGTTAACACCACAAACTGAGTGAAGATATGAAGGATATAATACTTACTCTTATTTAACAAACTATTACAGAGCCACCAGTAGTCACATGAACCAAACCTCTTAGAGGCTATATGGTGATTCATTCTATCAGCAAACAAAGACCTAGCCTCTTTGAAGACACGTATACAATTATTTTGAGCAGTCACAAATTTAGCATCTGTTGTGATCAGAATTATTATGCTGGTACACTTAGAAAAAAAGTGATTCCTATGTGCTATAGCAGCTGAACGGGCTGGTGTGAACCAAGGAAAATATTGTGGTTTTACCTGATATTTGTGAGAAAGTACAAATGCATCAGTGCCAGCTTTAGCCCCAGAAGAAAGCTCTGTGGTACAATTCTCAATAGGAAGGTTTAAAAATATCAATCCAAGTGGTGTCTCAAATAAAGTAACAAAATGAATCCCAATCAGTATGCTGGTAACAGAGAGAAGTCTTGTGAATAGAAGTTTCTTTTCTAATAGACGACTCAGAAGATATATCAATAGATATTAGAGGATGATCCGAATTGCCAAGAGAACAGAATTGTGAGGCTCTACAAGAGTTAAGAGAGGAGATAAGGAACAAATCAATTAAAGAAGAATGTTGAATAGATTTTTAGGAAAACAAGTAAGGAAAACAAGTAAGGAAAAGTAGTATTTGACTGAGAAAATGAGCAATGGAAAAATTGAAAGTCTCGACATCAGTAACATTAGAATGCTTAAGCCACTTGATGAGCATTAAAATCACCAAACACAAAAAAAACATCATTTATATTATATCTTGGCTTCACAAATGAAGATTTATGTGTGTACCTTGTCTGCTGCAGAATCATGGAATAACTTTCATTCTGGTGCTCTTCAAGTTTTAAGGTGAAATGTTTCCCATGCTTGACTGCATATCTATATAAGGATCAGGCTTACAACCACATGATGTAAAACACCGGTTCCCGTATGGTCACTGAAGTTAAGCAACATTGAGCCTGATCAATACCTAGATGGGTGACTGCTTAGAAATATGGATGTGTTGGTTGCGTAATGAATAATGACTTGGAATTGTTAATTGGAGAGCTGAGTTCCAATTCCAGTTGGGTTCATTATATTCACTTACATGCAAATACCCTTGCAAAAGGTACAAATCCACCTCTTCTCTATCCAGCTGGATTAATTAGTAAGGCTTGTATCACAACCATTATTATTGCTAAAAACAAAAACATGGTTACAATCTAAAAATATTTTCTGTCTTTAAATAACTTGTAATTTGTCGATAAGTCATAAAAAAGAAATCAATCAATCAATATATAAGGATCAATCAGGAAATCGTTCACACTAAATCAAAAGCTACAGGAAAAAAAAAACCTGGGGCAACTCTTGATGTTTTCAAATCCTTGCTTGCAGCCTTTGTCAAAAACCCTGCCTCTTTAGTATAAGGCTTCACAAACAAGGCTCAGATTCAGGCATCAGAGAGCCAAGTTGATTACATTCATTTCTGTACAAATATCCTTGGGAAAGGTATGAATCCATCTCTTCTCTCTGCCCTCCACCTATGGGTAAAGAGCAGGACAGACTGGGTCCTATAGCCTTGGGTGGCAACCAGTCTAGGAAAATTCAAAACCTGAGGCGGGCCATCTATACAACGATTCTCTGTATTCAGCTCTTCCAAAAGATGTAATTAATTTTGAACAGACCTTCAACACTACAATCAGATCACATGCATGAGTAGCCTCACCGCTTGGCTAAAAGAACTGAGACTGAGCTACTGAACCCTCACACATGGAAAAAGGATAGAATATATATATATATATATATATATATATATATATATATATGTTAATAAAAGAAATGACAAGAGGAAAAACTTTTATACCAACACGTTTCATTCTGACTACATCCACCTGAAACAATTATCAATATTTTTTTAATAAGGTTATTATAATATGAGTTCTGTTTGATATTTAGAGTCAACTCCAGACACAAGAGATGTTGAGAGCATAGCCGTTCATCATAAATGGAAAAAAAAATACAGGGTCTGATGCAAGTTAACCTTTTCTTCTTTTTTTAAAAATTTATTTCAGTTTGCACCAGTTATGATATGCAATCTCTCTCTCTCTCTCGCGCAATGGCCTCTATTTTAATTTTTCACATGCCTGTTGTTTTTGATTTTACCAACTGTACAGTATAATAGAGTCATTTGGCCACCATGACACAAATCACTCCACCAGGAAATTTGGAAATGTCATGCTGTACTGCTTGGCATTCACTCCAGAAGCTCCAATAAAAACATTTCCGAGTGTTTGGGTGTCAAGCTGAGGACAGTGCAGAGGATTCAGAAAGAGTTGGATGAGTCTAATGGTGAGCTTGGAAAACTCACTCTGATTGCTCTGATAAGAAAAGAACTCCCAAATTTGTTGGTGATGGCCTGTCTCAACACACAGGCATACATCAAGTGCTTTGAGGAGGTAATGCTGCCCTGGGTTAGGAGGTTGGCTGCCTGGCAACAGGACTCTGCACCATGCCACACAAGCAGGAGAACCCAGTCATGACTATCAGACAATTTCTGAAACTACATCACCCCTTACATCTGGCCACCTAACTTCCCAGACTGCACCCCACTTGATTACTGTGTGGGGCAGAGATGAGTGAAAGGCCAACAATACTCCTTGAAACACCAAAGATGAACTGAAGGCAAGGATTATGGCAGCATTCAACAACTTGAACAAGGAGACCGTCCAGAAGAGTTGCAGGAGATTCCAAAGTCATCCGGAGGCTGTGGTTGAAGCCAGTGGCAATTTTGTTGAATAAATTTACTTTTGTATTTCAAGATATTTTTGTGTAATGTTGGTAAATATACCTGTTAAGATGGGATATCAGTGTTATTTTCACTTTTGCATAATTTATATGACAATTTATCCATCGCACCTTCTATATGCATACACACATATACAATTCCTAAACTGACAGGCTAAGCAAGAAGAGAATTAATCAGAAAAGCAACAAAAAGGCTTAGGGTAAGTCTTGGATAGTTGCAAAGATCCACAGCTCAGGTAGAAAAATTAGTTTTGCGCTCTACAAATCTGGTATTTATGGAAGAGTGGCAAAAAGGAAGTTATTGTTAAAAGAAACCCATCAGATGTCCTATTTACAGTTTTTTCACAAGCCATGTGGGTAATACAGCAAACATGATGAAACCAAAATTGAGCATTTTAGTCTTAATGTAAAACATTACATGTGGCAGACACCTAACACTGCACATCATGCTGATCATACTATTCCCACCCTGAAACCTAGTGGGGTGTCATCATCATACTATGGTGACGCTTTTCTTCAACAAGGACAAGTAAGAGAGAGTTGATAGAAAAATGGATGGAGACAAATATAGAAAAGGAAAAGTTATAGTCTGTAAAAGGCTCGAGACTGAGATGGAGGCTCACCTTCCAGCAGGACAATGATCCTAAATTTTTTTATACACTCAACAGATTTAAACACCATTAACCATTTCAGAGATATGTTGCCTGTGGCCACATCCAATAAAATAAATTTGGTTATAGACAGCCCTAGACTTTATACCCACACAATTAACTCAGAGCCCTAAAAACTTCATGTATTTTGCTTAGGCATCACTATTTAAAGTAAAGGAATCAACGGTATACAGTCATTAAATAAAGTTTAATACCACTTGTTATTTTTTTAATTTTATATTATTTTGGCATTTTTTCATTACCTTCTATTATATGAGATTGTATAATACGATAGCTTTTTTTATTGCATCAATCATTATTCACATAAGAATTATGGTAAAAAAATTTGTCATTGCCAAATTAGCAGCTATTGTGATAGTATTTGTGTGGTGAATTAGGTTAAGAATACAGGCAAAAAATCCTCAATTCCACCTACACAAAGAGCCCAAATTATGGTTCTAAGCGATGAAGGCTGTTCTGAATATGAAATTAGTGTAAAAGTAGGTTGTAGCAAAACAGTTGTGCATTCTGCTGTTGGAATTTCCAAAAGTCAGATACATTTAGCGACAAGGAGAGAAGTAAACATCCAAGGAAAACGAATGATAGAGATGACCATTTGAAAAAAACACATTACCACATAATACTCAGAAAGAAGATATATGCTGCTCTATTTCAAAATGATAAAAATGTCAGTTCTATAACAGTTTCATGTTGTCTGAGATTTGGGTTTGGTCTGAAATCATGCAAACCAGCTCACTAATTTCATCTATGAAATTCAAGCATCTGGCAACATGAAACGTGGACAGCTAAAGACTGAAGCAACATTGTTTTCAGATTAATCTATTCTGCAACAGTTTATTATGCATAACAGAAGTATTATAAGACCCTCTAGTAAGAAATTTGATGAAAAGTATACAATTCTACCAAGTCAGATGATTACTTGTTACTATTTTTTTTTTGTGTTATTACTATTGTTTTTAACTTTAAGATAGCATAATTACAAGAGGGACTTTTGTTAATGATTGGAACTGTTTTGATTTTTAGAGCACTTCAGTTTAAATATTTATGCATATATTTGCAGAGAATATAACATAATAATACAAACTTAATTTTGAACATCCACCATATTATACCTGTCGTAAATAAGAGATGGACTGTGACACTCCTTTACGACACCATATTCGTTTACGGCCCTTTCTCCGGATTACGACAATCAGCCATATTCGAGAATACTAGGAGCACGTGATGTGAACACTGCTTGTATTTTGCCGAATAAAGCTCGGATTAACTTATCTTCCGAGTCTCAGTCTTCATTCTTGACAATTTATTCGGCAAAAATATCTTATAAAGCGCCATGTCGGAGTCTGAATAAAGTTTTGGCTATAAACCAAGAGTATTGGATATCGACCCAAAATTCAACACATGCCACCAGAGAATGGCGGCACTGGCGTACTATATTCACCAACTATTTAGACAACTACCAAGACAGAATCCCCAACAAACTACGAGCATTGATAAGCTGTTTAAGTCCTACAGCTTTCGAATTCATTGAATCCTGCGAAGATATTGAATCGGCACTAAATCGTCTGGACTCTATATACATTAAAAAACCGAATGAAGTCTTTGCCTGCCAGTATTTCACCATGGCCACACGGAAGCAAAGACAAGATGAATTGAATGATGATTTTTTCCAAAGTCTCGAAAAATTAAGGCGAGACTGCAACTTCAAGGACAGAACGGCTAAGCAAGTTGGTGATGAAGCTGTAAGAGATGCTTTCATTTGTAGGATAACATCACCAGCAATCCAACAGAGATTACTGGAAAATAAAAACTTGGATCTGCACACAGTTTACAAACAAGCACTAACACTGGATTTTCCTAGAAAAATAATGCGGCTTGCGTTTCTCCCTCCAATTCAGCCATTGCTGTCATTAACAACAGGAGACCATGTGGCGACTCGACAGGCAGTAGTAGCGAAGAAAAAGTAATCAAACCACTTTTGCTGCCACATTCAACCAAAGATTTAACAATTCTTGTAAGAAAACTTCCACTACAGCTTCGAATAATAACACCGGTAAGAAAGTTTGTTTTTTCTGTGGTATTATACCTTACCATCCATTTGTCCAGCACGTGACGTAATTTGCCATTGCTGTCATAAGCAGGGACATTACCAAAAAATGTGTAGGTCATCAAATGTGACAACTAATGCTATGATTCATTCAGCTTCTTGTATTTCTGTAAACATTACTAACGTACCAGTGGGATTTCCCATGCTGCTACTTTCGTCATGGTTGAAAATAGAACCTTCAGTACTCTGATAGGTTCTTGTGCTTCTGAAAATTTTATCAGCAAAAAGTGGTCTGAGGATTTTTCCCTTGTCAAAAAAAGTAAGTATGGCCCAGAAAAGTATTAATAGTTGGTCTAATGGATTTGTAGTAGTCGATTTTAAACTGGGTTTTAACGATAAATTATATACTTCTGTTCCTTTAACTATCATGAAGGACCGCTGTTGTGATGTTGTTCTTGGACGGGAATTTCAATCCCAACATCTTAAGGTCACGTTTGAATATGGCGGTTATTTTACCGGAACTCGTGAAAGGCATGGGTGCCTGTCTTGCCCTGGAAGCTGCTGATATAGCTGAACCAACTTTGTTCCCAGGGATTTCAGCTAAATGCAAACCAATTGCTACTAAATCATGACATTTTAGTAAAGAGGACTCTGCTAATTTCCACAGCAATAAGATCAAACTTCTGGACAATGGGATTATTGAACCCAGTATTTCACTGTGGTGTGCACAATTAGTAGTGGTTAAAGATGAAGCTAAAATACACAAAAAACGATTATGTGTGGACTATTCCCAAACCATAAATATCTACACAGAACTAGATGCTTTTCCATTACCAAGAATTTCTGATCTGGTTGCAAATCTTGCGAGGTATAAATACTTTTCAACTTTCGATCTAAAAAGTGCCTACCATCAAATCAAGCTCAAACAATCTGACAGGAAATATACTGCTTTTGAAGCAAATGGCCAACTTTTTCAGTTTACCCGTCTCCCATTTGGGGTAACTAATGGTGTCCCTGCTTTCCAATGTGCTATGAATGAAATTGTAAAAGAAGAAAATCTGACTGATACATTTCCCTATCTTGATAATGTGATAATTGGGGTGAAACAGAAGAGGAACATGATAACAATGTGGAAAATTTTATGAGGGTAGTGAGGAAAAGACACTTGACTTTGAATACTTCCAAAACCATAAATAAAGTAACTACATTAAATACCTTAGGGTATTGTGTAGGGAATGGGAAGATAAAGCCTTACCCTGAATGAAGCCATTGCAGGTACTACCACCACCTAAAAACATGAACAGTCTGAAGAGAATCAGGGGAATGTTTGCTTACTACGCTAAGTGGATCCCTGAGTTCTCAGAAAAAATACAACCTTTAGTGAAAGCGGATCAGTTCCCATTGGAAGAGAAGGCACTTAAGGCATTTAATACATTGAAATCAGAACTGTGTAGAGCGACCTTATGGGCTATTGATGAGAACCTACTCCTTCAGTTAGATTGTGATGCTTCGGACTATGCTGTATCTGCCGTACTTAGCCAAAATGGAAGGCCCATATCATTCATGTCAAGATCACTCCATGCAAGTGAAAAGGGATATAGCATCATTGAGAAGGAAGCTCTAGCCATGATAGAGGCCGTACAAAAATGGAAGCATCTCCTGTCCCCACATCACTTCAAACTATACACAGATGCAAGGTCTGGTGGAATTACATGAAAAACTATGCCATCCAGGTGTCTCAAGACTTTTACATTTTGTGCGGTCAAGAAATCTCCCCTCTTCAACTGAAGATGTCAAGAAAACCTGCACATCCTGCAGGATTTGTGCAGAACTCAAACCCCAGTTCTATCAACCAACTGAAGGTACATTGATAAAAGACACTGGTCCAATGCAAAGGATCAGTGTTGACTTTAAGGGGCCCCTCCCAATAGCTTCTCGCAATCCATATTTGTTAGTCATTGTTGATGAATATTCACGATTTCCATTGTTATATTCCTGTCAAGACATGCAAACTTCCACAGTCATAAAGTGCCTGGAACTCCTTTTTAGTATGACTAGAATGCCAGACTACATACAGTCAGATAGAGGCCGTTCTTTTATATCCCAGGAGCTAAAGGAATATTTACTTGGTAAAGGGGTTGCTACCAGTAACTCAATGCCCTATCACCCACAGGGTAATGGTCAAGCCGAACAGTATGTAGGGGTTGTCTGAAAAACAATCCAATTGGCGCTTAAGTCACGCAAGCTATCAGATAAACACTGGGAGCAGGTCCTACCACAAGTTCTTCATTCTATGCGGTCCCTGTTATGTACTACAACAGATTGTATCCCACATGAACGTTTTTTTTAAATTTCAGAGACGCACAACCCATGGAAACTCTCTGCCATCTTGGTTGATGAATCCGGGGCCGGTGTTGTTGCGACGATTCATTCGTACTACCAAGAATGACCCCTTAGTGGATCGGGTTAACCTGATCAATAGTAATCAATCATTTGCATGCGTCAGATATCCAGATGGGACAGAATCAACTGTGTCAGTTCAAGACTTGGCCCCAGATCCTGCTGACTCCGAGACATTTTCACCCCAGCAGATGTTTCAGCAGTCCTCCGAGGAGATCCCTTCCAAACAAGCAACTGTTTAACCGCCAACCATGCAAAATGAGCCTTTAATGAGCCCAGGAAGTGATGCCGATATAGAAGACCACGGTTCGTCATGCAGAGAGATTGTGCAAACACTATGGAGGTCAGGTCGTGTGTCGGTGACCCCAAAAAGGTATGGCTGGGACTAAAATAAGTACTCCCTTCTCGAGGGGAGGGATGTTGTAAATAAGAGATGGACTGTGAGACTCCTTTACGTCACCATATTCGTTTATGGTCCTTTCTCCGGATTACGACAATCAGCCATATTCAAGAATACCAGGAGCGCATGTGATGTGACCCCTGCTTGTATTTTGCCGAATAAAGCTTGGATTAACTTATCTTCCGAGTCTCAGTCTTCATTCTTGACAATACCCAATTTTTAATACACACATAAACATTTAAAACATTAAGTACATACAGACACCATGAGATGATCATGTGATGTTCCATGTGAGCAATAGAAACAAAACAAACACTGAATTTAAAAACTGATACAGACGTAACACTAGCACCAATATATTCATGACATTTACACAATCAATAAAAACAAAACAGAATTTAAAAAATGTGATATAATTCCAAACTATTCAACTCTCAAAATTTCTGTTGAGGATGAAGAAATAGTGAAACATGTCACGCTTAAAAAAATTTCCTACTTATTCCTTATTCAATTATATAAGAAGTGCTTATTTAACAAAACACAACGGTTTTCATTCTGAGGAAACATTTGGTATTCATTGATTTAACAGCCAGTGCTATCATCGGTTGAAATTTATAAAATCTTTCTCTTAAAACAATTTTTCAGAAAAATAGGTTTCTTAAGCCCAACTGTTATCACGCTATCCAGTACTGATGGAGGGCTTATTTCTTAACATTTTGTTTGAAGTTGTGTAAAACATCAACATCTGGATTATGTCATTATTTTCCCTTATCCTTAAATGTGCTATCCATTTTAGTTGTTGCTGCTATTGGGAGTCCTCAACTGATTTGTTTTCTTTTGTTTGGTACATGCTAAATATATGAAAATTTTAAAACCTACAAGGCATGAAACAGCAAATTTTCATCTTTATTGATAAAATGAAGAAAATAAGTAAGCATGAATTTAAATATTTTTCACGAGTGAGGAAATTAAAACAGAAAACTGATTAATCAAAACAATTATACAAAATGCATGAAAATGTTAATTAAATAATATAATGTAACAATATGACTGAAAATAAATTTATGTAACAAATGCTACTCAACAGTTAATCATTTAATCAAACTTGTGTTGGTTTCACTTAAATGCAAGTTTTTCTAGATTATGACTCGTATGTTAAATAAAGTTTATTTGGTAATCAAATTAAAACAATAGAATATTTGTTAGTGAGAAATTTTTATAATAAAATGAATTCTTAATTTGAGTTTTTTAATCTTAAATGGCATTAAGAAAAAATATCTGAAATTTAAAGAAATGAAAAAAGGACCAAATTCAATTTGCCTACTGTGGTGAACAGCCTCGTAGAAGTAAGCGAGCCAGAGTGGCTTGCCTCTGGTGCATAGGAAACTAAGGATCTTACCTTAACATGCGGCACATGACATCAGCAAGTTTTCTCCATGAAAATGGCATTACTCTCCTGTCTAGCAATTCCAGCAGTATGTTACCACGAGGGTTTTTGTACATACTTCCACCAATAGCAAGCCATGTGCTGATTGGTCGAACTGGAGGAGGCTATTTGCCTGGGTAACTGAGAATAAAAGTGAAGACCGCTGATTGGTTGGTTGACCGCAGTGTTGGCCTGATAAAAGAGGGTTGAAGCAGGGAAAACGGGGAGAACAAAAAAAGGATTTACATGAGATGTTCAGAAAGTAAGTAGAGTGAACTGAACCAGTGGTATCTTGATTTGTACAAGTGACATTGTAGTAAGAGACTCATTTAAACTACACCTACCTTACTAAAGATATCAATGTTCTGGTTTTGTGCACGGCAAATATCTCCAATATAAATTGAATGGTAGACAGTCTGCAAAATAAGAAAAACGTGTCAATAATTTTTCATTTGTTTTTGTTTGCTATTTCATATCACCTCGTTTGCCACTGTCTGATAAAAGGGGAAAACTAAAATTTAAATAAAGTTAAGAAAAAAATTTTTTTTTAATCATTTCACCCCAAGCAAGGCAATAATGCCACAAAGATGCAAAGGGTTACAGGGTATGATAGAAAATGAGAAAATTTTAGGAGAAGAAATCAGAACCAAATCCTAAACAGGAAACAAGTGATAAACCTTTACTCTTGCTCAAAAGACCTGGAGTGTGAACTGGGCGATAAACAAACCTATTTTTCATTACATATCTATGAGAGAAAAAAACTTAATTTAAGCTATTTATCTCTTTTTTAACAGAGAAGAAACAGATATATTAAGTTGTTTTCTAATTCATATTTACCATGAAGGGTATTATACAAGCAAACTTTTCATTCAGTGTTTGTATTAACTGCATATTGATAATGACTGAGACACTATCATCATCATCATCATGTGTTGCATATAATTGTCCTAGCATTACACTAATTCCTGATGATTAACAATGCATTTTTAACACATTTATATTGTAAAATCCCTAGCAGTATGCACATAATAACTCTATTCTGGGAGTAATACATGAATTCCTGATGACGAGCAATCAGTGTCTGCTTGATTTTCATGCATTTTTTCTAGTAAAAATTTTAAAAATATATTTCTCTCAGAAAAACATTTATATAATATAAAAATCCCTATTTTGTTAGTGATGACTACCTTAGTTCCTGACAATCATTTTCTTCCTGAATTATAATGCAATTCTTTAGTAAAATAATTTCCAATGGATTTCTACAGTAACATAATTCACAATGCATTTGTATAGTAAAATAATTAGCAATATATATATATATATATATATATATATATATATATACATACATATATATATATAATATAATAACCTGATTCTGTCAGTAATGCTTTCAGTAATTCCTGATCAATAACAATGCATGTATTTTTTCATAGTTTTTTTTGCAGGGTGTGGGTGCAAACATGTAAATTGAGTGATAAAAATTTCATAAATATTGATTTTTTTCTGTCAAACATTGTAAAATTCAAAGTTTAATTATCAAGTTTTCTTTCCTCAGCTAAATTGTATTTGCAAAAAAATGAGAGACAGTGTTGAAATAGCAAGCAGATAAGATAAGTGATAAATGTATTTTGGCACCCTTCTTTTCATTTCCCTTCAGTACCTCACATTTATTCTTGTCTGGGCGCCCCTTGAGGTAGGGAACTGTTATAAAATAACCATCAAGCAACATGGTGATTGTCAATTTCAGGCACCAGTGGAATCTTTAAACCAACCAAGGGTACTCGATCTGTAGATCACATTGAGATTTGGAACTGACAATCACAATGCAGGGTTGATTCCTATGTCTATGCATTCTTTGTCAACAAAAACACATTATCTCCAATATTGAACACTCTTCACCTATAAATATACCAAATTTAAAACTATGAATGTGTGTGTCTATATATATATATATATAGGTCGATCTGAAATATCAAATTACATATATATAAAAAAAAATTAAATAAATACTTTCATAAAAAAAACATTATATTTTTTTAATTTACAACTTTTTAGTTGTTTTATATATATATATATATATATATATATATATATATATATATATATATATATATATATAGGATGATAAATAAACCAAAGATGAATGAGACAGAGAGAAAGCAGTTGGAACTGAAGTGCAAGCATGATTCAGGCACATGACTATATTTAGAAGCCACCAAACGCTTCTTAGATTATCAAATAAAAATACTAATAAAATAATAAATGAAAAAATTACTCGCTTTTAAACTTTCTAAGTCAGTAAACAGAATTAAAAAAGTACTATATTTAGCAACTTATAAAGCACGATTTACAAAGGTATTTAGATATCAGATACTCTTTACAACTCAACACCCTAGTCATAATAGGAACACATTGGACATATTTGTTTATTTTTTTAAATTTAAATGAATATTTTATACATAAGAAAATACAGACTCTAACATCAACCCAAACTACATTCAGATAGTTGATTTTGTATCAAACAAGTGTACAGTTAGAGTTTGAATTCAGTTAGTCATATTGAGTATCTAAACCACTTATAAAACTGATGTGACACAATTTTTTATACTTAAAATCATAAATGCATTCTTGATTGTAAAATGTGTGATGCAAAGAGTCATATATTGATTATTAATATTAAAACCATCTTAGCTTTTAAGATTAATGTACAGTAAAAATGATAACTTGACAAGCTTATGTTGCAACTTTTTTCTCATAAGAAAAAAAGAAATTTAATTTCTGTCAGAATTTTTGAGATCATCATTATTTACATTTGAACTATTGTCCTCCTCTTTGATGTTATGATCACAACATTTCAGCCATTGTACCTCCAGCCTTCTTCAGGTGTCTATTGCTTCTGTTAACCTTTAGAGAATTTCTGACTCAACACTTTCTTAACTCTACAGGTGGACAGTAAAATGAGAACAATCTACCCCCATAGATTAAATAAAGAGTTTAGTTTGAAATTCCTTTAAGAGAAGCTGGAATGTCAGAAGGCTGAAGAGAACAACAGTTGAAACATTATGATAATAACAGTAAAGATGAGGACAATAGTTGGAATGTAAATAAAAGAATTTAAGTTGGCTCGAGTCTATTTAACCTCCATTCAAAATAATTTCATATCAGAATAAAAAAGATTGATATCATTGGTGCGGAGTTTTAGTCAACATCCTGAAAGTCAATTATTCTGTTTACTTCTCAGATTAAATAATTTACTTGTGACAGTTGTTGATGAAGTGTCAGAAATTTTGTCAAGCTTAGGTGAGTTCCCCCACTCTACCCAGGATATTGGTCCCCACAAAGCAAAATACAGTCCTAGTTTCTCCATCTTTATTGGCCTGACTGATATTGAAAAGCAATCAAACTAATCAATTATCAATATTTGATCAATCTCATTTGTGCCTGTTTCCTATCCTAACAAACCTGACTAATGTTACCCACAGTCAATGCACTTTCAACCGTATGTGCCTTACAACAAAGTTACCATACCTCATACAATAATTTCAGTGTCAATCCCAAGTGACTTACTGTTAAAAGCTTAAGGGTAACACACTCATATTGACAATGAAGAAATCCTTTGATTTTAATCTTAATTAAAAATGTAATATTTATACAAATGATGAGGCTCAAAAAATATCAAATAGAATTTTATTTTGTCTCTACAAGGTACTGAAAATTTCTCAGCCCAACCAAGATGGAATATCAGGAATAAATCAAATGTTTGGACATTTCATCAGATTTTGGAAAATGGATTGAGTCAAGAATGTTTCAGTATCCTTCAATATATTCTAAACACACAGTTGACAAAATTAATTTTGTCTTAATTGCGTTATAGTTATGTTTTATTATCTCATATAAAGTGATTTTTCTTTCTTATATACCTGAAGAGAGATGAATGAGTTTATATAAACAATAATCTTATCAGGTTCAACCATCAGGATCCAGATACAGATTGGCATAAGTAATTACAAGGAACAATAACGAGATTAATTCTGAATGCTAAAATAACCTTTTATATATCAGAACTTCATCATTGTTTAATAATATTTCATGCATTTCTATCTCAGACCTCAGCAATGACATGCTCTGTACATTCTCTACACTACCTCAGATTTCTAACTTATCCAACCTCAATTTCAGTTCATCTACAATGATAGGCATTACTGTAACCATCTTATTCTCTAAATTTTTCAGATTCAGATATTTCCCAATTTCTCTCTCTCCTTCATGTTTTGTGTTCAACTCACACAGCTACGTCAACAATCAGACAAAATTCTTTTTTCTTTATTCACATTATTATTATTTGTGTACTTTCATGTTCATATGAGATAACACGTGATCATTGCTGAAGATTGGGTAAGAAAAACATCTCCTCAAATCTCCAGTACCCTTCTTGTATGCCATGGCAATGCCATTATCTTGAATTTCTAATTTAACTTATTTTAATTTTAGTCCTGTTGTTATAGATCCTTGTGCACCTACTATTATGCACATGAACCAAATCTCTATCATGCACACCTTTCTAAGTTGCTTGCAAATCTCCTTGCATTATTTTTTTAAACAAAAAATACTCAATAGTCTTTAATCCAATATTTATTTCTTATAACTCAAAACTATATTTTGTATTTGTTCTGTTCTACATATGGATTCCAAGTGGAAAAACCACTGAATGCTTTTGAAAAATGTTATTTTTTATTTACAATAATGTTCGCTCTCTATCTATATTTCTGAGTGGTCCAGTGGATAAAAGCATTGATTGAAATAATCCAGTGACATGACTCAAAGAGTTGTGAATTCAATACCTGTTCACACAAAATGTAAATAGTGTAGATGTTCACTCTGTACAAGTTCTAAGAGCCACTCGAGGTAGAGGGTCTGGGTTTAAGTCCCAATAGGCTATCAGTGGACGGGGCATCCTTGAAAGAACACCTATTCATCATGATAGGTGAAAATTCAGATTCCACTCAGTGATGATGAAACATCACTCATCTTGTTTTTGAGATATTGAATGTGATCAGCCAGATTTTCCTCCATTGAGATGTTAAAGCTTGCTCAGAGTAGAGATCAGCTGCCAATCTGTGGCCATGTAGTGTTTTGGAGGTGCACCCATATACTGCCCTTTCATTAGCATAGATATTCACAAATGATTAGAGTATGCTCTTAGGTAGATCATTTATGTAAAGTAAAAAAAGGGTTGGGCTAAGAATCAAGACTTAGGTAAAGCTTATATTGATTGCTCATGCCTCGGAGGACTGGCCACTAACATCTACCTTCAGAGACCTATATCCATCGGAAGGATTCAATCCTTGAGAAGATTCTTCCAGTGATTTCATAGCTAGAGACCTTGTGCAGTAACCCTCTATGCTACACTTTGTCAAAATTTCTGGAAATATTTAATGCGATCGTCCTTAAGATGTGTTTGTTGTCAAGTGCCTCACTGATTCTGTGAGTAATGATAGGCAATGGACCAAACTGATTGAAATCCATACTACTTGTCACAATCAACAAACTTCTTGTTGATTATAGCTTCAAAAAATGTGCTAATGACACTGGGGAGGCTGATGAGTCTACACTGAGATGAGGATGTGCACACATCTGCATTCTTGAAGACAGGGCATACACTTGACATCTTCCACAGATTTGCGAAGAATTTATTTTTCAAGTAGGGGTTAAATAATTTTTCTAAGATTGGGGATAACTCAAGATGTTATAAATATATAAAGAATTATAGGAATTTGAAGCAAAGAGCTTGGCTTAGAAAATAGATATGATTTGCTTTTATCATCCTTACAAGTACAACATGTGTTATGGCATTTTTTTAATTATTGTTTAACTGTCTGTTCAGTAAATAATACAAGAATAGAAGATGTTTTAAGTAATGACTTTCAGTGTTTGAAACACTTAAACATAATCTCATATATTTGCAGAGTTAAGAACTAAGCTAACATAAGAAATACATTAATGGGCATAGAATTATTCAAACTAGTATCTTCATCTTTGTTGTTTTAATCACCACATTTCAGCTGGTGGGCTCTTTCTCAAATGGACAACAGATTTGGGAAACTTCAAACTGTACATTTTTTTCAATTTTAATTGTAAATTGACAACATTTAAACAAAACTTTGTTACTTAGATCAGTGCAAAAATAATAGTGAAGATTACTAGATTATTTTATGTATATCTGAGGAAGGGAGGAGAACCCAATAGCTGAAGATTAGGGAAGGAAACAGCAATAAAACTGAATAATTTATCTAATAATGGTGATCCTTTACTTCAGAACTTAAAAAAAAACTTTCATTGAATCAGAAATACACACAAACATACACAAGTAAAAAAAATGACTTAAAGATTTTATTTCCCGAGTAATGATATTAACCCTAACTTTTGAGATTATAGTGAAGAACCTTACACAACAATACCTTCACAGACTCATCACTGTGGAATGCCAGTAACAATAAGGTAGGGAGAATTTCCCTTAAGACAAAAGTAGCAGTGGTCAATATTTGAATTCTGTCTATCAGTTTCACTGATAAAAAGTTATTAAATTTGGTGAGAAATCAGGATTTTTACATGCAACAAAACTGAACTGAGATAAACAAAAACGTAATTTTATTTTGTATAAGCATAAAAGTTTTGTCAGTGCATCTTTTCCTGTTTCTATTCCTTTTAATGTGACTGTGTGTCAAATATGGGAATTCATAGACGAGGTGTTGGATCCAAATAAAGAAACAGAAGCTGGAAGGAGAGGCATTGCAATTCTATCAAACTTGTTGCCGTACAAAATGAAGCAAAGATTTCCTCATGACAGATCAATTCATCAGTAAAGAAGCACAGACAAGAAAATATATGAGAAAAATTTTATTTAAACTGCAATTTTCTAATTTTATTTCTATATTATATATGGAAACAATAATTTTCCTTCAAATGTTACACAGCAAAGAACTTTTTCATCTTCCACAAAATATTTTAAATGTTTTATTTTTGTACTTTATCATTCTATCAACACAAAAGGTTTTGATAAATGCATTTATTTAAAATGTACATAAACAGCCAAGAAATAAATTCTTTTAAATTGCATTGCAAAAAGAAACAATCTTCGTTTCAGAGGGGAATTCTGTCAAACAATTTTCCTGTAAATCCCTTCAAGAGAAATTACCCTCAGTGCATATGAATTAACATTCTTACATTTCTGATACAAAATACAAAGAATCCTTTAAGAGCAAAAGTCTACACAGTTTCATTTAGATTTCAATCATCTGACACAGTTAATCATTTCTACTTCTAAATAAACATTTCTTTTTTTTATCTGATGTCAGAGATTTCATATATACAATAATTATAATAATTACCTAATCTTTCATATATCTAGTATCAAGCAATTATTTGGAATTTATTTATCCAGTATGCTGTGTAGGTAAAAATTTGTCAAATCAAAGAATGGTATGCTGAATCTTTTCCCTACTCTTTTTTCTCTGCTAACATCTATTGTTTTAGAATTAGTATTTTCAAACCCAACAGACATTAACAGCTTTAATACAAAATCATGCAGTTTTGATTTTTGTTGACCTGAAGACCCTAACCTACTAGCACATGGAGGGGAAACATGTAGTCATCAAAAAGCTTTTCCACTTTGTCTCAATTCTCCACTTTGGTTCAGATTCTATATCCTATTAACACACACACACACACACACACACACATACATACATATATATATATATATATATATATATATATATATATATATATATATATATATATATATATATAAATGTGAACATTGAAGTCAACACTCAGGTGCAACAGGCTGTTTCATTCTCAAAGCAATTGTCAGGCTGTTACCTCTCACCTCCGAGTGTTGACTTCAATGTTCACTTTTATATTTATATTAACACACGCTCTATCTCTGATATTGAGCACTTTATCCCATAAATATAGCACAACTTAAAACTATATTTCTTCATATATATATCCTTAGGGTGCCGTACAAACATACACAAGCCAAAACACAGCAGTCCTTCTACAGAATGCATAACCCCATTAGACATCCCAGACCACTCAGATTAGCCCCTAGCAGACAATCAACAACAAACACACTCAACCTTCAAAAAAACGGAATAAGCCCCCAACCAGGACACTTGGATGGGAGTATAGCATCCCTAATAGGAGATATGATGCAAGTTTTTGAGCTTTTACGAAAGATCTTCGCCATGCTTGCAAATACAAACTTGACCCATACGGTCGAGTTATAAATTTAAGTAACAATAAATTTTCACTCAACACATTCAGGTTATTAAATAAAGGACTAAGCTTTTGCCCTAGTCTCCCAAGATTTGATAAAGACACCTTGGCAAAGGACCTGAAATCCTTCTTCAGAAGAATACAGCTAAAAGCCCACTACAGGGACAATGATCACACACCTTCCATACTTGATACATTAAAAGAGAAGCATACTACATCCACCCCACAAAACACAGACATTTAAAATAGCCATAGCAAATGACATAAAGAAAACAATAGCACGTAAACTGCCACATAACAATATGACTGAAGGGGAACGTATAGCCCTTGACACGCTGACACATAAAGATGACCTAATCATAACACAGGCTGACAAAGGGGGTGTCACAGTGATCTGGGGAATTAAAGAATACATGAAAGAGGCCAACAATTAATTCTTTAAATGATAAAGAAACCTATAAAAGCTTACCTACAGATCCTCTTCCCAAATACCAAAAAGAATTAACTAGGTCACTAAACATAATGCTTCGCCACAATCTAATCTACAAGGAAACCTGCACAACACTTACACCCACAAACATCACACCTGCTCATTTCTATCTCCTTCCTAAAATATACAAAAGCAACAACCCAGGAAGGCCGGTCATTTCATCATTCAACTGCCACACGACCAAAATTTTAAAATACATAGACCATTATATACAACCCCTAGCTAAGGAAGTAAAATCCTACATCAGAGACACAACAAATCTACTTAACAAAATTAATCGCATACAAACAGTTCCAGAAAATGCTATTCTAGTGACTATGGACATAAGATCACTCTATTCAAATATTAAACATCAAAGGGCTAACCGCCCTTCAGACTTACTAAAAGAAGAAAACAAGACCCCCCCACACACACAGAAGTTATCATAAAACTCATGGAGCATATTCTTACATTGAATATTTTCAACTTCAATGGAGCACACTACCTGCAAGTAAGAGGCTGTGCCATGGGCACCATTGCAACCCCATCATATGCTACAATATTCATGGCAAAATTTGAGGAGATCCACATCTATCCCCTCATCGGTAGCGACTGTATATTCTATGCAAGATATATC
>OZ038489.1:118557835-118817835 GCA_964036315.1 Acanthosepion esculentum | reverse complement strand
TGTTAATTCTGCACATTTTATTTTTTGTCAATTATGCTTTTATCTCCATGAACACGAGTCTACTTTCTGCTGCTATGAGTGAATCTCCCACAACATTATGGTGACCGCCAATGGGCATAACAAACCCAACGTAATCACCAACAAAGGCTTCTAGTATTTGTAATCATTTCTTTTACAATTTATTTGGGATAGTATTTTTGTGTTATTGATAAGCATTTATCAGATTTCTTGTTGTGTTTTGTTGTTGTATTGTTTGGTGATATGCAATTGTGTTATCCTAAGATAAATGGCAAATTAACTGACATTATAATGTAGTGATTGTGTAACTAATGTATGTGTTGTTTGTTGTTGTTGTTGTTGTTATTAGAGAGACATTTTGTCCAAGTGGGCAAGGGAACTTGTTGACCCCCCACCCATTGATTTACTGATGTTTGTTGTTGTATCCTGGGTGATGATCATGTTTTACAGGGTTTTTTATCTTTTATAGAAAAAGATGAGCTTAATTTATTTATGTGGATAGGTAATATATGTCAATATATAATGTATTAGATTTCTTATAATTTCTTTCATCCAGTTTATACTGACTGCTTAGCTTGATTCTTCAGAATGGTTTAACAGTATCTGTCTATATTTCTGAGATGAGCTGTTATGTACACTATTTACATTATTCAGACTATTGTCCTCATCTTTGTTGCCATATTTATCACAATGGTTTGGCTGTTGTATGCTCTGGCCTTCTCCAGGTGGTTGGAATGTGGAACTGAACTCTTTATTTCACTCACTGGGGTAGACTGTTCTAGTTCCATGTGCCATGTTTAATGGATGTCAGTTAATTCACCTCTCCAAGTTCTCCACTGCCTTAACCTCAAGGACACATGGCACAGTGGATAAAGGTATTGGTTAGATCCAATGACAAAACCCAAAGAGTGTGAGTTTAATACCTGGTTAAGGCAGTGGAGAACTTGGAGAAGGGAATTAAGAGGAGATAACTGATAAGTGACATCCATTAAACATGGCATGTAGAACTAGAACAGTCTACCCCAGTGAGTGAAATAAAGAGTTCAGTTCGACATTTTAACTACCTGAAGAAGGCCGGAGCATACAATGGCCGAAACATTGTAATAAATATGGCAACAAAGATGAGGACAATAGTCTGAATAATGTAAATAGTGTACATAATACCTCATCTCAGAAATATAGACAGATACTGAAAGGGCGAAATATTGTGATAAATATGGCAACAAAGATGAGGACAATAGTCCGAAGAATGTAAATAGTAGTTTAACAGTGTTTTTACATAATTATTTGCATTATTGTTCATTTTTAACTAAGGTTAATTGCATTTGTTTATTTGGTTAAGAAAATTGTTGTTAATTATGTTTTTGTTATAGAATATTGTATGTGTGTAAGTTATCAAGTGTGTATTATTTATTAAATTATTCATGAGAATTATTTTGTATCTGTGTTGTTATTTTAAAGAAGTTTTAAAATTGATTTTTTAAAATGAGAAATCCTTCTTGAAATTATTATTTTCAAGCTAATAGTTTAATTTTAATATTTCTTATAAGCAAAATACTTTGCTGTATTTCAAAAATAAATTGATTGGAATGAGTTTTTTTTTATTTTTAAATCATTAAAAATGGCTGATTTTAGCCATATTTACAAATCTGTCAGCATAATATAATTCTCTTTATTAAAAAATCTTTCAAAAATAAAAAAAATGCTTTTCTGAAACTTTATTTGAGGAAGATTAACTTATTTAAAGTTTAGTTAATCTGATTTGAAACAAATATTATTTACTTTAAATCTAAAATATTGCATAAATGAATTTCTTAAAACAACAGCATGTGTGCTTTATGAGGTATTGACAAATATCTTAATAGACTCATGTTTGAAAATTTTTTTCATGGGAGACATATACATAAAAATTACATGATGAATATAACATGAGCACCATTTTTATATCATTTTTTTAACTATCCAATAATCTTAAAAATTTAGGAAAATATTCTAATTTTATAATCTAATGTTTTATTGAATTTTAGAAATTTTGGCTTTAAATTTACTATAGTTATCACTCTTATTTTCTGCAAGAATATCCAAATCAATGTGTTTTTCATCACAAAAATAATGCTAAAATTTTTTATACTAAATTATGATCACCCACTGATGCAAGAAAAACAAAATTTTAGCCAAAATTTTGAAGGTTTTAAAGATGATTAAAAAACATAATTTAATCCTTTGGTCTTTTCTCTTAATAATAGAAAAAAAATTTTGAAAATAAAACTTTATCAAATTTGGGCATTTTTTCATCATGGTATGGTCTTTTTTCAGCAATTAGTGAATGTAGGTAAACAATGCAATAAACAGTTATTTATTACCTGTATTGAATACTTAATTTTCTCACTGTACATAAGTTCCCATAAATTTAAGACAACTACCTAATCATATATAACGCCTCCCTAATCAAGATGTTGATGTTCCACAATACTTCATACAAAAAGTTAGGAAGGAAATCCCTCATCAATACTGGAAAGAGCAGTAGCAGGTACTAGACATGAAAAACTTATTTTTATTAAAAAAAAAGGTTAAGGAAATTTCAATAATTTTTCCTTAACCTTAACAATTCAAAACATTTTCTGCGATTATAAATTAAGCAAATTTCATAGAAAGTTATTCCTAACATCACTTAACAATGGAACGAATCTATAGATTTAAGTTTAATTTTTATAATTAAATTTATAAATTTAGTTTCAGTTTTGAAACCGAGTGAAGATAGCTCTGGCTGACACCTAATCAGTTGAGTTTCAATCCTGGCTTGAGGCATTCGGATGTCTAGTCACACTGAGGAACTGTGATACAGCGAAACAGTCTGTGAATGACATAATTTAGCTCTTGAAAATACATTTCAATTGAGCACTGTTGAGTGATAAGCTAATTCTATAACTATGCACACACACACACATATATATATATATACATACATACACACACACAAGCCATGCAGGTTAGATCTGGTTGAACCAAGGAATGTAGGGATAGAGGTTGGTGGGTGGAATATATATATGTATGTGTATGTATTATATATATATATATATATATATATATATATATATATATATACACACACACACACACACACATACATACAATTACAAAAACTTTTAAATTATCACCAAATGCCAACTGGCTAGATGTAACCATAAGTCCGATGCCAACAATTTCTTTTCTTGTATTTCTCAATCGTTGCACTCTCTACTGGTTCCATGCTTTCCAGCTGCCTTTGATCTTCAAATATTTAAATGCAGTATTAATAATTATCTACTGTCTTCTTGATTGCTCTTCTATTGTTCTTGTTCCTTAACAATGCTTCTCTTTTTTTTCTTATTCTTTCACACTCAGTAACCCCTTGTGTCATAGTGGCTTTACTGTCTTGCTTGGGGTGATATGATTAAAAAATGAAACATCTTCTTTGGGCTCAATACCCATTGTTGTCAACTACATTTTGGGTAATCATGCTCCATTAGTTTTAGAAATTTTATTCTTACAGGTGTAGTATCTGCACCATGTACCTAACCATCTTTGTACAGCTTCAGATGGCTGTGTTTTGAATAAAAGGTTGTCCTTCTTCAAAGCTGTTTGCCAACCATGGCTAGAGAGGCTACTTGGCTCTGCTATTTAATCCATAGGTGGGATAAGAAGTGATGGCTGTATACCTTTTCCAAAGGTATTTGTGCAAAAGTGAATGTAACAAACTCAACTAGAATTTGAACTCAGCTTGCCAATTTCTTGTTCCAAGCTACTAAACATTACACTGCCTTCTCATCCAATAAATTGTTAAAATGAATAAAAAATGCACAAATTAAAAACTAATATATTGAGATATATATATATATATATATATATATATATATATATATATATATATATATATATATATATAGGGGGAAAAATGTATGGCAAATTAGAAAAAGTTTCCATATGTTTTTAGGACCTGTTTGAACTAAATGCCAAAACATGTCACAGGAAAACATTTCCCCCACCCTGTCATACATTTTTTCCTCAAAATTGATCTTGATATATAAAAATTTATATATCATTATCCTATATATATATATATATATATATATATATATATATATATATATATATATATATGTAAAATTCTTGGAGTGATAAATATCATTCAGTAATACCAGTGATATGCACTCATCAATGAAGATTGCAAAATATATTCTGCTGTATATTTACCCCTTCTCTTCCTACTCACCTGTTTTCTAACCTCATTCAGTCCTTCATCAAGAATCTCTTTGATTCAACAGACAATTATCATTCAATTCATTTACAATCTCTACTACCAAGACTCATCCATCATTCACAATATAAAAAGGAAGTCATCTGTGGTCAGAATCAATATTAGAATCTCCGTGGAACAAAGATCTTTGGTGCAGATAACCTGCTCTTCAATTAACTCAAAACTCAACTGCACCAAGTGACCTGTACATTATAACCCAGCTTCAATTAGCGATTGGCTCCCTGCAGCATCAGAATCATATATTGAGTATATAGCATCATTATATGGCAATTCCTTCTAGGGTTCATAACTGGTAGAGGGACCAATCTGCTAGGGAATTTTGGTGAGTACCTTACTTTCTCATTTTAAAGAAAATCAAGCTAAATATTATCCTTCAACCTTCAAAACTACAGACAATAAATTTTTTCTTTGGTTTGTAATTCGTATTTCATAAGAAACAAGAGAAAGAAATTATCGTAAGCCAATTTAAATAGCATAAAATAAGTTTTATACTTGGCCCCCTTTATATAATTAAATCTCATTCACGCAGACAGGTGTTAAAGTAATGGGAAAAAAACATCTTCTGTGATCATAGATTTTACAAGTATGTGAATGTACTAACAGTAGGCAAACATGGTGTATGAATTTATGATTCAAAGATTAACTGCTAATTTTCAATGATCAGAACTGAAACTATTTGATGCCAAGATCAACAGGTCGTTTAAAGCAACAACCATTTTGAGAAACCATGTCTCTTGTTTTCATACACTATACTCAGCAGTACCAGGGACAATAGCCTTTTCCTTCAATTTTGCTCTCAAGAGTATTTAATGTGCATTATATCACAGTTATTTTGTCATATAAGAAATCTAAATGATGATCACCTTAAAATCCCACACACCATTTCATAAATGTTATTTAAATAGTTGCCATAACTTGCCTTATGTTTTAGTCATAAGGACAGAAAGTTTTTCTATATCTTTTCATTATGATTTTTTTTTTGTTTGAAACAAAGTTTAAAAAAAAAGACACTAAATATTAATCCCCTTTTTATTTTGTATTTTATTTTTTATCAAAATATTAAAACGATCACAAAATAAATTTTAGAGATAGAATAAAATTCATTTCATATGAAGCAAAAGTTTGAGTTTGTTTATCATGTGACTGTAATGATCCTTAAACATGGCAAAATCTGATCAGGAAAATAATTCATTTTATTCTTTATTGAAAGGATCTTGCATTCTGGACTAAAAGAATTGCTGAATCGGTCTCTGTCTTACTTTCACGCCTAAGAAAATATTCTTGTCATTGAAAAAAAAAAAAATGTAAGTTTTAAAATCGAGTGAGGTGAGATGCTAAGAACCTCTGGACTTAATGATTTGATATTTTTGACTTTATTTTATTGAAGCTGATTTTGCATTTTTATTCTGAACAAAGATAAACTTTCACCAAATCAAGACCTTTTTACATAAATCTTCATTCGTTTGCTGTGATTGTCTTACAATATTCTGAGTGCTTCTAATAGAAGAAAATCTACCATATTCTTCTAACTGTTCACAAGACATTATGGTGGTGGAACTTTGATGGGTTTTCATCCAGAATTTCAGAGTCTGTCAATAAAGAGTAAAATAATTATGTCCATGAAAGACTTTTGGTATTGTTAAGAATTATGATCATCTTCTTGGCAAATAAATTTAACATTTCTCATGAGTTTTTATTGCATTTCTGAAAATGTAACATTACACCTGCTGAACAATAAAATAATTCTGAGCATATTCTGATAAACAATTCTGAGAATACTACATTTTAAACAAAAAACAAGAATTGGTATAACTCTCACTCCATTCCCAAAGGTTTTAAAAAAATGTTACAATTGCCAGTAATAAGGATACTTTAATTTCCCCTAATTTTTTTTTTGCTTTGATTGGTGGTGTGGAGTGGGTAGCCATGGTAAAATGCAAAATAAATAACAGAAAGACCTAACAAACAAAATTGACAAAGTTTGTAACAAACAATAATGAGAAAAAGAAAAGGGCAAAAAAAATAATATTAAGCCAGCAAACAATATATGCAAGGCAAATTAATAGTAATAAGGCAAAAAAATTGGGGTTGATACACAAGAGAAAATTCAGATAAGTGAACATTGCATTTTAACTTCAAGACAAGACAGACTGGGACTGAGTCAGATGAAACCAAGGACTGGTCTATTTTATTGGCTAAGAAAAAAATCCTGGCATGCATTTGTATGCTTCTGCCTATAAATTGGTGAGGGACAAGTGTATTGCAGTCATTCCTACAAGGATTCAAAACAAAAAGGAGGTAATGCAATTTATATTAGGGTAAATTTTAATATGTCCCCTAACTGACCTTACCTAAATACATGTACTTAACCCTCATCTAATCAAAGTTCAATTCTTTACTTAGAACCCCTTTGCTTAAACTCATAGAGATTTTATTTCTTATTATTTTGTCTTTGATTTTTTTAAATAAGTGTAGATATGTTTGCCTATCACCTGGTTCACATTCCTTTCTAATCATTTGAACAGGAGTCGGGCTTTATCTCTTGTCTCTTGTTTAGGATGGGTTTCTGGTTCTGTCTTTTGAGACCTTAATAAGAGCAACTGCCTTAGCCTTTTGTTATTGTGACTGGCTGATAGCTCTGGCTCTTCATATTGATGGTACCAGGTTGGCAGTTTTTTGGTTGCTGCATCCCAACTGGTAACAAGGAGCCTGAACTTTTTAGTAGTACTAAGAGAGGCTGCTCTGGTCAACATTCACATAATATCAGGGTTCTTACAGTGACATATCATGCATAGATAGGTGTCCCTGTAAACACTTCTAGTGGACAACTCTAAGGTCCCACAACATTGTAATTTTGGTCTACTTGGGTAAAATCTGGCATTGATTCTTTAGTGTTATTTTTGAAATACCAAGTGAAACTGCAGTCTTCTTGATTCACTCTTGCCTGTTCAGCTACAATAACCCACAGGAATCACTTCTTTCAGCAATACCAATATGACAGCTCGGATCGTAAGCTGACACCTTTTTGTACCTGCTCATTATAACTAAGTGTGTCCCCAATGAAGCTAAGTTGTTGATAGAGTGAGACACTATATAGTTTCTCACAAGTGTCGTTCCTGTGATTACTGGCAGCTCTATAAGAGTGTATGTGATGATAAAATAAGCATATCCCATCTCCCCTCTCACTCGTAACCATGCACTATAATAAAATGAACATTTTCAGGGCAAAAGCTGAATTAGTCAAATAAAGCTTCATAAGTTTCTACTTAGAATTGTTACTATATTACAGTGTATTAAACAAGAGTAAATCCTCAATCCATCTTCTCTTCAATTAGTTTGAAGTATTGTCATAAAACAAAAATGCTTTGCTCATAAATTCTCTGCCAACTTCACTCTCAACTCACTAGGGCTATATTTGCCTGATTTTCTACCTAGAACTGAGTCTCTACTAAGTGATATACATATAACTCTATCCATGGTTTCCACTATTATCTCTAAACAAAGTCTCTGAAAGGCATGTGGACTTGATGGTATCCCAGAAATTGTCGTAAAGAAATGTGTTCTTGAACTGACTCCTATTCTCTCTAGACTTGACAACAAATGTGCTACTGCTTCTTGCTTTCCAGCTTGTTGGAAATTCTCTTCTATAGTTCTTCTTTTCAAAACTCTGGTGATCCGTCAGATCCTTTGAATTATTGCCCTATTAGTCATCTACCTCTTTTTGGAAAAGTACTAGTTACTCTAATCAACTGTGAATCAGTTAAGCAACTTACTTCACACATCTTCTTTCAAATAAACAATATGGCTTTCACTTTTTTAGGTCAACCTCTAGTGTGTTAACAGTTATTACTGAAAGAGCCTGTCAAGCTCTAAATAAGAACAGTAAAACTCAGGCTATAGCTTTAAATATTTCAAAGGCATTTGACAGGGTATAACATGCTGAAAGGCTATGGATTTTTGATTTGAGCCAATCTTTCTTAACAAATCATATAATGAAAGTCATTTTGAATAGCCACACTTCTAGATCCTTTCCCATTAATATTGGTGTCCTCCTGTTCTCTATCCTTGGACCTACTTTCTTTCTTATCTTCATCAACATTCCTCCCAATGTCACCAGTTCTCAACTCAGTATCTATGCTGATGACATAACTATTAACTCCTGTCTTATTAGTAATTCTGATAGGTTTCATAAAGTAAAACTGGTAGCAGATCTCAAAAATGATCTTCAATCAGTTGTTAACTGCGACAGAAAATTGCTTGTAAATTTTAACACCTCCAAAATGAAACTATTCTCTTTAGTCATCTTAGAGAACAAATGTTTGACTTCCATGAGCATGACTAATGACAAAATTATTGTACCTTTTCAATTTCATGTTTTTAACTGACATTAAGTGGAACAACTATATTGAATCAGTTGCAAGGTCTGTGGCTTAGAAATTTGATTCAATGTGTCATGTCAGACAATTTTTCTCATTAAAATTCATCTTGCACATTTATAAATCTACCACTAATCCATGTATTGGACATTGCTGCTACATCTGGTTTCAGACTCCTGCTATATATCTCAAGATTTTTTTATCAAATCCCAAGAATCTATAATGTTAGCAGTACTGACATGACATCCCAGCTCAGTTCATTTTTGACCAATCATAACATAGCTTCCTTGTGCCTTTTCTATAAATATTTTCATGGTAATTGTTCTAGTGAGCTTTCCTCTTTTGTACCTCAATCTCATGAATTTAATCATAGTACTAGATTGGCAACTAGACTGACATAGCAAAAGATGTAACCATAAGTTCTATTCTAATAGTTTCTTCTCTAGCACTTCTTGCCTGTGGAACTCTCTTCCGGCTTTCTGTAAATTGAAATGTCAAATTTAAATGCAATGTCAATCATCATCTTTTGTCTTCTTGACTCCTGTTCTTTTATTTTCCTTTCTCCTCACTAATATTTTCTCATTTTCTTTCACTCTCTGTAGCCTCAGTAAAAAGGTCACTTTTAACTTAGTGATTTGATCTTCTCTTGAATTGGTTTCATCAACTGCAGATATGCATTGTCATTCTGAATAATAACACACTTTTCTGTTCATCAACTCAAGACATTTTTGCTTAATTTTTCAATTAGTTTTGATGATAAAGATTTGCTGTGATTGTTCTAAGAACTTGTAATAGACAAGAGCTACCATATTCTTCTGATTGCTCACCAATACCTTATCTGAAGAATCCTAAAGTTTTCTTTACAAAGATTAAGAGAGTTAGTTCCATGAAGGGCCTTTGCCATAGCTGAAAATTATGTTCTTGGCAAATAAATTTAACTTTTACTCCATGCAAACTGGATTATATTCTTTTTAGAAATGTAACGTGACTTTCCAAACAATCTGATACATAAATAATTACAAAGTAACGAGGTTATAAATTAGCCTGCAGATATTTCTTGTCACTAAAAACCCAAATTGCTTTATACTTGACTTGAAGAAAATGGTTAAAAGAAATGTTTGGCTAAATGAAAGTCTTTAAATGTGTTCCTTATATTTTGTTAATGTTTGCACAATGGATTCCCAGAGATAGTTTCCTCCTAACATTCTCTTTAAACGGCAACTGCTTTCTTTTTTTCAATCTAAGAGAAAACAGGTGAACTCTATTGATAAGAGGCTATTCTCATTTTATTATTATTACCATTGTTCACCAATGAGATGAGCTGAAATCCTCCCTTAGCAAGAAGCAAAAGGGGTAACAAATAAAAGAATAATGTTTTTCTTTTGTTTTTTAATTGTTGATATTAGGGAATGGCTAAGAGGTTAAAGTGTTAGAATTTGCACAAATGATTTGGTTTAATCACACAAGTCATATCCCCTTCGTAATAATGGTGGAGACGAATGTTGCAAACAAAGGTTAGTGTCTAGTTTCAGTTGGAAACAGGTTAATGGTGATTGAAATCCTGAGAACTGTCATTATATTAGACTAATATCCTAATCTTTGTTGATTTTATCCAAATGTTTTGGCTAATGTGTTCTTTTTTTGAGGCTGCACTTAAATATCATCTAAATTTATTCTTAGCCTGACTTAAAAATTCCCTGATGGCAACTGAAGTAAACTTTGAATTGTTGAAGTGCTGCGATTAAGTGGTGAGTTTTTATTTTTAAAAAAAACAAAGGTGAGAAAACATTCCTGGATGCAGCAACTAAAGACAAGAGAGTATATCAAGCTGCATTGATGTTTAAAAAAATAACAAAGATGAGGATATTAGTCTAAAATAAATATGTAAAATTTAGTATTCATGTAAAATTTCAAATCATTTGGGAACTTAATCTAGAACTGAAAGAAAATGAAAAAAAATGAGAAAGGACATTAATCTTTTACACTTTCCATTTTTTAAATATCAAACTTGATTTCTGGAACATTCAACTGGGGCTTGTAATGAAATAGATCTCATTAATAAAAATCAATATGGCCTTATTAGTTCCAAACTTTTAGAATAACAGCCATGTGTCTTGCAAGTTCTCTGCTTCCTAAAACTGCAAGCATTTATATATATAAGATAGGGATAATTCAGGACTACAAGCTGTGAAATAATTCTCAACAAGGTTACATTAGCTAATTAGCTAACCCTAAGCCCAACATGTCAATTACTTCAGACTGAACAAATAATCAGCATAAAAATAAACTTTAAAGTTCAAAATATGAAAGTATTGTTGTTTTATATTTTATTGTCACCTCAACTCTTTATTTTAACATATATAGACACACATGTCATCCATGCCACATTTCTTTAAAAAAAAAAAAAGATACCATTTTGTTTATTAATCAGCAACTTCAGTTGAAATTAGCAGAAATCCAATTTCAAAACTTTTATAAAAATGCATTTATTAAATCAAATATATAGATTGACTTTTTATTTAAGTAGTGTTTTCCTATTAAAGTTTAAAATGGTTTTGTATATTATTCATTAGAAAAATCCTATGTAACACATTTGATCATCTAAGAAAAAACAGGCCCAATTGTCAATTTACCAATTCTCTTTTGTCTAATTTATAAACAACCATGAGCAAACCTCTCCTAAACTAATTAGTTGATTTAATAGTGCATATTGATAATAATAATTCAGTTATCTAATATATAACAACTAACACAGTAAATATTTTTAAGAAAATGATAGGATAATTTTTTATGTATTGATTAGCACAACTGCCTCAGGTCAGTGTTGCCAAATTTTGAAGCAGAAACAAGGAGCAGTCATGAAACAGTTGAGCAAAGAAAGACGTCCTATTGACACGAGAAAGATCAAATGAGTGTATAGTGAGGTGACAATTGATGAGAGCAATGTATGAGCTGAAGATTGTTGAAAAAGTATAAAGAAAGAAAAACCTGTGTTGACAACTATGGAGTGCAAGTCCGTCAATAACTACCACTTAGGGATATAAAAACAGAAAGGATTTTTTTCCAAAGTCGATTCGACAAATGGGTTCAAAAGTGGCACAAATCTATCATATCAGGTAGAAACCATTTTCAATTGTACCAAAATGTGTTACTCTATACATATATATAGTTGCAGATGTCAATTGTTAATAAAGGAGTTATGACTTAACAGGTATTACTTTTCAGGACAACCTTTGTAATTTGCCTTTCTTTAAAATGCAATAGACAAAACATAGCCAAAGAGAAAGCTTGTCATAAAAGAAGATTTTTTTAATAATTTAACTCATTCCTTTTTTTTTTTGTGATGGTGGGTAAGGTCTGTTGTTTTGACACTATTTGGGACACTATTTTGGGTGAAACAATTTATGTCCTTAATGTGTACTAAAAAATTACAAAAAATAATGAATCCAATTATCTGAAAATATTTTTGTATCATTATGGTAATATTGGTATATTTGTAATAGTAAGGGTGAAATTTATTTATTTCCTTGTAAGGAAACATTCAGCATTCATTGTCCAAACAGTGTTATTATTGTTTGAAATTTATAAATTCTTTTTATTAAATCAATTTTTTAGAAAAATACACTTCTCAATTCCACTGATTGTTATCATTCTTCCATGTACTGATAGGAGTTTCCATCCTAACCCTTTCTTTAAGGTAGCATGCAAAGTCAGTATTTTGATAAGATATCATTACTTTCCTTTCAAGTTACATGTGCTACCAATTTTTGGTGTTACTATGAAAACAGGATCTTGATCAATAAACTGAGTGAGAGCACCTCACCAAACAATAGAAGATTTCAACATGAGGAGAAATTTCATTAAACTTAAATAATGCCTAAACGTTAAATCCACTTTGATAGGAAGGGAAACAAGCCTGCTACTGCCACTGCTTAGAACACATCCATTAAGCTGAGGAGCAGGATTCTAATATCTTTAGACATTTGTTAGTCAAGGATGGTTAGTTCAATCCTAGGTAGGACCACAAGAGTTGGCATAGTTAAAAGTGACTTCTTACAGATATCTTACTTTCAAAGTCTCAACTCAGTATCTATGATGATGACAAAGCAATTGACTACTGTCTTAATTGTAAGTCTGATCAGTTTGATACGGTCAAATTGGCAGCTGATCTCAAAAGTATAACTGGGGCAAGAAATAGCTTGTTAATTTTAACCCCTCCAAAACAAAACGGTTACTCATCTGAGAGACTCCTTTCTACTTTCGATGCTAATCTCCAGGAGTGGGATTCATTGTGCCTTTTCTGGCTAATGTTTACAGCTGACATAAACTGGAAAGATTATATTGAATCAGTTGGTAGGTCTGATAAAATCTAAAGAAGAATCTGCAATGCTAGCTGTCCTGACCTGGCATACTGGTTTCAGTCACTTTCCCTCCACCATAATGTAGCTTCCCTGTGCCTTTTCTATAAATGCTTTCATGGTAATTGTTCTGATGAAATTTCCTCTATTGCATCGAGATTTTATGAATTTAAATGCAGTACTTGATTGGCAACAAGAAGTTCTTTGCTGTTTCTTTTCTCACACTTCTTACCTGTCGAACTGACTTCTTGCTTTTCAGTCTTGTTTTGATATTCAAAAATTTAAATGCAATGTCAATCGTTATCTACTATCATCTTCTTTCCTCTTCTTTTATTGTTTTCATTCCTAAATAATGTTATTCTTATTCTTTCACACTTAGTAACCCCCGCCTTGCGTCATAGTGACTTTATTGCCTTGCTTGGGGTGAAATTTAAAAAAAGAATTATCTTCAGAATTTAGATTAGAAATTCCCTAACTCATTAAATTACATATGCTAAATCTGCTTATTACAGTATCACGTCTGACACAAGGATCTATTATATAGAGCATTTCATGAAGACTATTCATTATTAGTGACTACAGAGGCCAACAATTCCTTTCACTTTATTAGGCTTGGATTAATTCTTTTCTTCTATGTCTACACATTGCAAAACGAATTTCTTTCTAAAACCAATATTTTTTAAATTTGAAATTTCTAAAAATTTCATCAAAGGCTTAAATACAAAATAAATTAACTTTGACTACATTTCCCTTTCAAGTCATTAACAAAGTAAAAAGATGTTGTGTGGGCCTAGGATGTTTATCTCTCCTTTGGACGTTTTTTATTGTTGATGCTTTATGGACGTCGGAGGAGACCATATCATAAATGAAGAGTCAATGACATTAATGGCAATAGGGACAAAACCACACAATGGTGTGTCAGTTATTGGAAGGCATTAACAAATGCAAAATTTAGGTTACCTTGTAAAGAGCTTGCCAGTCAGCAATGGAAGCCTGGGATTGCATCATACGAGAAAGGATGCGCTGGAAAATAAATGGAAAAGTCATTGGTAAGGTAAATAAATCAAAACATTACATTCAACATTCCACTAAATATCATACATTCTTTATGAACAAGTAAATGATTGCACAAGAACTTCATGGTTCTAGAGCAATAGTTCGCAAACTTTTTTTCTCTGGGCCACATTTTCTGAATGAAAATTTGCTCATACTTCACCAAATTTTATGTGATAAAAAGTACATTTAAAAATAAAAAATAGAGGGTTAAAGGGAGATAACTGCACATTTGAAGTCAGAACATTAATAGTTGATAACAATCTCCTACAATTTGCAGACCCTAATTAATATATTCTTAATACTTGATATAATGCCAGAATATCACCTATGATAAAATTGGTCAGTAATTATTTATAACTATTTCTACTGGGACTTATTCACGCAATTACAAGTAATCCATAATAATATTTTAAATTTTGAAATCATATTTATTTTTGGTATATAATTTTTTTGAAACTGTTTCTAAATTTTGGATTGTCTTTCAATCATTCTGGCTCATCCTTTGGGAACAACTGATCTAGAGCAATACTATAACATCTCTCTTGAATAGCACGAAGTTATGACACTTTTATTATCTACAGTTGTTCTCCTACTTACAAATATTCAATTAATCTTTAATCTACCTCACCTACTTAGTAAGTTGTAGCAATGAAAATTGTTCAGACTGCATGGTAAATTTTCAAAATGTTTATGTTTACTAATTATGTGACCAACAAGATTTCACAGTACATATACGTTGGATACAAATAAATCATCGAGTTGATCAGAACTTTTCAGCACTTATTATGTGTGTCTATATATATAATTGTTGAATACTTGTTTCTGAGCACACCTGTCTACTAGGGTGGCAAGCTAATCCTTGTTACAAATACCTGTTCAGGTATATTTGTGTTTGTTGAACATCCACAGAACCAACTGGTGGTTTAGACTTCAACTATGCTGAGTGAGCTTTAGTTGAAGTTTCTGGGAGAGAGTGCCTCATCTGGCATGATCAAAAGTTTGCACAAGGCCAGTACATTCAAATCCTCAGTCACAATGACTTGTTACTTTGTGCTAGCATGACCATCGATGCTTTTCAAACAGTCCTACCTAGTTTAATTGAAAAGGCTTGGATCAACCATCGTTTGGATTTTAGGCATTTTCCAAAGGTGCTGCCTCGTTAGGCTGATAATATAAATCAACCAATGGTGAAATTCAAAACTAAGTCTTATGCTTAGAAATTAATTGTTCTAATCATTTTTATATATATATATATGGTGATTGTCACTTCTTAACTGATTGGTCTTGATGCAATCTTCAAAGTGCTTTCTAGGTTTGTGTCTAGCTTTCATGTTGCTGTGCAGCTCTTCAAGCAGCCTGAAAAATTCAGGTGGGCAACCTTGTTTTCTTACAATATTCCACAAGGTATATATGTGTGTGCATATGTGTGTATGTATGTATGTATGTATATATATATATATATATATATATAGAGAGAGAGAGAGAGAGAGAGATAGATATGTACAAGGGATGATTTCCCAAACTCTGACCAAAATAATGGAATTACATTTTTTTTTTTGACTGGCTTCTTGAACCAAAAATAATGTCCAAAATATCAAAAATATAGATAGATCATTTACAAAGAACATTTTTTAATCTTTAAACAAACATGCATAAAAAATTAAACAAATATATACATATATATATATATATATATATATATATAGAGTCGCCTGACGATTGCACTAGCATGAAACAGACTGTCGCCTCTAAGTGCTGACTTCCATGTCCACTTTTATATTTACACACGCTCTATCTCTGATATTGAGCACTTTACCCCATAAATATAGCACACTTTAAGACTATATTTCTGCATATATATATATATATATATATATATATATATATATAAAATATATTACACATATAGTGATGGTATTAATAAAACCATGCTCAATGAAATACAACAGAGCTATGAAGTATATATTAATAAATATTCTATCAGAGATAATATGTATATTTATTAATGTATTAATGTTTATATATATATTAATACAAGTTTTGTCATTTGAAAATTGTGAAAGTGTGAAACTAGCAATTTGAGATGTTCTTTATTGACTGTTGTTTCTGACCATTTCCTTGGTTTCTGGTACATATTTAAATATAATTCATCCAATGTCTGTGTATTTCCAGTTTTTATTTTATGAGCCATCAGCAGTGAATCTTTGTTTTGCACTATGTCACTTTCATCATTTTCAAATAGGCATTGTAGACGGCATCTTTTTGTGACAGTTTGGGTTAGTGTGTCATTTAAAAATAATATATATATATATGAAGAAATATAGTCTTAAAGTGTGCTATATTTATGGGATAAAGTGCTCAATATCAGAGATAGAGTATGTGTAAATATAAAAGTGAACATAGAAGTCAACACTTAGAAGCGACAGTCTGTTTCATGCTAGATCCAATCATCAGGCCACCGATGATTGCATCTAGCATGAAACAGACTGTCGCCTCTAAGTGTTGACTTCTATGTTCACTTTTATATATATATATATATATATATATATATATATTAGGTTGGTGCAAAAATAATGTTGTTTTTTGACTTGAAGTTGAACGTCAAAAACCGACATTATTTTTGCACCAACCTAATATAAAGAAATAAGGAAACCCTATCTTAGTTGATATGTTTTGTTCTTTGATGTACTTTATCTAGGGAAATAAAATTTGCCTTGATAAAGCATCTTAACACCAGATAAGTTTTCGGGTTGTCTTTATTCATATTGACTTTGACAAATATATTTTTAGTTATATCTGAATTTTTTACACACGGCAATGTCCAAATTTATATTGACATACACTCTGTCCCTAATATTGAGCACTTTCATCCATAAATAGGGCACACTTTACAACTATATTTTGATCATTTTATATATATATATATATATATATATATATATATATATATATATATAAGGTTCAACATCATCTTCATCATCAGTCATCTCTGAAGAGACAATTCAAGAAAATATCCCTTATAGATAAGGGGGGTAAGATCTAAAATGAATTGAATTAATTTTTTTCTGATGGTGATATAAGTATTACATTTTTACTAAAGATTTTTTTACTTTTTAATAACAGTGATATTATAATTTTAGACTGCTCTCCAAAGTGCATTATCTTGTACAATAATCCTCATATTCTTGAATGATGCTGACACAAATAACTAAAAATCTGTGCTTGAATTAGACTATAATGAAAGTTACTTGTAAACCTTCCCATTATTCTCCCAGTTTATATTAAAATTCAATCTCAAAAACCTTTATTTCAACACATTTCATCTTGTATTTTTGTGCATCTCAAGTATTCAAGAGTGATTTCCTATCCATAATACCAGTACTTTGTTTTGCTGTTTATCTAGCAAATCTATGATTTTGCATGAAACAAGAGTATCCATTTGCTACTTCTTAAGAACTTGGAGACTATGTTTCATTTCTTTCATTTATTCAAAGGTGACATTAGGAAAGAATGTCAAATAAAAATGGTGGTTCCATAGCAGGAAACCTAAAAGTGTGACTGACTATACCCAATGTAAATATAAAGAGCAAACAAGCAAATATTTAAATATGAACCTCTCCTAAAATGCTACACATCTCATTGACTTTTGACCTTGATCATCCACGTGGAGTGGGGTAGGTCTGGCATTTTCATTGGGGACATGATGGAAATGGGAAATCGGGTTCTCCACACCACCACTTCCATGCTTGTCACAACATGGTGGTTAGCAGACAGGGTCAGATCTTTCTTCTTTTTTTTTGTTAGTGGAAGATCACTGAGACTATGATGATGATGATGATAACAATGTTGGTGATGGCAGAAGAAAATGAAGAATTCAGATCTGGAGTCAAATAAAAACTTGATTTATTAGTTTAACATCACTGCAGGGAGAGTTGCTCTCATAAATTGGCAAGAATAAAAATACTTCACTTTTTATGTTAGAGTAGCTTTTGTGTGTGTGACTGGGGATCATAGTTGTATTGGGCGACTCATTTTTTGTTTTCTGAAAAGACTGTTTAGCTTACTTTCATCTTCCTCTCCACCCCAGTTACTTTTATATAAACCTCTTTTTTTTTCTACGTGGATTTATGGGATTAGAAAATGAAATATGTCTAAACTAGAAATATCCTCAAGAAAATTAAAAAAGAAAAATGCAAATGAATTATTTCTTTTTATCAGCAAAAAACAAACTGTGTTTAAAAATGAAGAGTGAGGCAGGATGGGTTAAATATTTTATTCATTGCACAGTTGGATTTATAAGTAAGCATATAAAGTTGGGGGCAATAATGTGGAAATTATTGAAATAAAAATTGGCCTGTATTCCTAAACAGTGAGGTAAGCATTGCATACCCAATAAAAATTCTTTTCTTTATGATTTAAATTAGATTTTTTCTTCTTTTTGTTAACATTATTTAACAACCGTCAGTATTATCCTCATAGAAAATATTTTCCTTCCAATATTTTTCTGGTACATTTTCAATAATCCTTTTAGTTACAAAACTGTCACAATCAACCTCCAAGTAATTAATAATTTCTCAATAATTTTCTCCCTTACAAAATTTTTAATCACGTAAGTCTGTTCTGTGCCAGTCAAAATTAAGACCAAACTTCTGTGAATTTGAAATGCTTTTCACAAAAATATTTTAAAGTTTTTATGTGTGATAATTAAAATTTTTGTTTTGTTTTATCACAGTAAAATGATCAAACAAATCTCCTGGTCAGATTATGTGAAAATGGAATCCTTTCTTCAGACAAAACTTAAACTTTTGTCTCATAAACTCCTGGCATTTCATGAACCTTTTTAATTTAAGAATCAAATATGGCAGAAGAAATATTTATGTAACCCATCATATCACAGATAGGCTTTATTAAATACATCAAAATTTTAATTTACTGTAATGATGATATCTCTACTGATGCGGCAAACAATAAAAGCATATATAAGAAGTAAACATCTATATAGTAAATATAATTTTACAAGTGGATCATTTAATACCTATGTGGTAGAAAATTTATACAAAATATCAATTTCAGAGGGGTTTCTACATAGAAAGGGTACATTTTGTGCCCATGTGTCACAGAAGAATTTGTAATAGCCCACTTTTGGTGAAAGATTAATTCCATTATAATAAATGAATGGGAATCACATTAGTGTTTCAAAGTAGAATTTGAGGATTTTGCATTGTTTTTACCTGAAGTTTTGTCACTCATTCTATATGTTGAACAATAAATGTTTTCTTTTTATCTCTTAAAAGATAAGTTTTGAAAATGTGTTAATTTTCAGAAAATCTCTTGTCATCAATCAGACCAAACAACAAAAGTTTCCCAAAGAAATACAAAATTGTAAGCCGGTGTTTTAGGTTGGCAGATGTTAACTTCTTATCTTCATGTTTGACTTTTTATTTCTTCATCAGTGTTTTGTATTCCCATCACATGTTTCATTTGTTTCTATTAGGTCATTCAGAAAGTATTATTGCATTTTCACAAAGAAGATAAAAATTGATGATTAAATAAAGAACAACTAGGAAAATCTGGAAAAATTTAAAACATTTCAATATTTATTTAGTTTCATCAAAAAGTTTTTGAAAGTAAAATACAAGATACATTTCATTTTTTATGTTGTTTTGTTTTGATTGGTTTGATTGATCTCACATGTATATCTTATGATGTTAGTGTCTATATTGGCATCAATTATAAAATTCTGTTTGTTTTCATCGGTTTGATTGATCTCACATGTATATCTTATGATGTTAGTGTCTATATTGGCATCAATTATAAAATTCTGTTTGTTTGAATTGGTTGTGTAGACATCAATTGCGTACCTTATGTTGCCTGTGTTTATCTTAAATTGGATTAACATTTCAAGAATTAAAGTGTATATTAAAAAACAGGGTTTATCTGTATTTCAATTATACGATATGATATGATGAATTATTTAATGCATACTTAAATTATGCTAATATTTGAAGAATTAAATATAAACATTGACAACATATGATATGCTCCTAACATCAACATAACCAACAAATACAAAACAGCAGTTCAAAATTGAAACATAACCCCAAACTGTTTCAGTTCCAAAACTTTCTAATGAAGCTAAATAGATGAAGATCAATATTTCAACTATTCTGACAAATACCAATGCTACATTCCATGGGGCCAAAAGTCTACTAGCAGAAATCACTCTCACAGTTTGAGACATCATCAAGGCAAGGGTAAGTGTCATGTTTACATCTGAGATTTTAGAAGACGGTAGGCCCAGCTCGGAGTGTTTTTGTTTTTTTTTTAATTAAAAATTTTATGCTCAAAATACTTTATTACTTTTGGCAAAGAATTTCTCAATAAAATTCGTTTAAAAGACACTTTTTTTTTAATGAAGTGGCCATCTTCTTCATTCAACTAAGCTGAGTGAAAAACTTGTTAATCATTCTGCACATTGGGATTGTTATCATGAATACAGTGAAGTTTGTTTCAAATGAAGAAATAGAACTGCGCTTGCAAAATCAAAGAATGCATGACTTCAGTATAAAATGTTGTCTTTATAACTTTGTCATCAGTAAAAATAAACTTTTTATTTTTCCAGGACATCTTTGTTGACATTGTGCATGTTATGAAATTATAAATTTAAATTACAACACATTGTTCTCAGAGTTTCTCTCATCTGACCAATAATGTAAAACTGTTGCCACATTATAAGAATGACATATTATTATCCTAAACATCCAAAGTGTCTAATATTGTTGGATATGGTGCAACATATAAAATATAGATAAAATTTATCACTTATAAATTTCTAACTTTTTTCCTTTCTAACCTTTATAACATTTTATTCTTTAGCTTGAAAGTGTTTCAGTTTCAAGACTCCAAGGGGATCAAAGAAATAAATAGGATACAGTTTTTAAATAAATTCTGATGGAATACAGCCGTTTTCTGTGTGTCAATCATTTGAATTAAAAATGATTAAATCTAGGCTCTTTATAAGAAATAATATTTTGGGAAAAGACATTTCAGTTGAAACAAGAAGATGCTTTAGCATATTTTAAATTTTGTTTCATTTCATGCAGCCAGCATCTACTCTAGAGTTTTCATTTGTTTATCTTTTTGTTCTTTATTTCCGAATACCTTCTGATCAAGTTTATTAAAAAAAAGATAGCCAGCGAAACTATGTTAGACGATCTGAACAATTTTGCTTTTAATCTTATTTTGCTGAACTAAATTCAGCTGGTGAGAAATGACTAAATAGGAAACTAGAATCAGCAAAGTAGATCTGAATTCCAGTCAAAAGTGTTGATATTACTTTCTTACTATTACTTTTGTGAAAGACATCAATTCTGCCAGCATCTGGTCATGTTGACAATCATTTTGATTATGATCACGTTGTCAGTGCAATGCCAATATAGTAGATACTTCAAATGAGAGTTTCTCTACTTCTAGTCGTACTACATAACCCAGTACAAGCTGGCAAACATTACTTTAAGAGGTGCTTCAAATAATTCTCTTTGTCAAACAATGAAAGACAAATTGTCAGACTTTGACAGGCCAATCTTGCACTCATCGGACAAATACAATGAGAAGGACTGAGTCAATTTGGGGACTGATCTGTATTCATGAAGTATCCATCAGAGAACAAACTTTCTAAAATTAACTTATCATACTAAGCTGTGTTCTGCAGTAAGTGTTCATTAAATGCACATATTTTGTGAATTGACTTCTTGCTTGTTAATTTTCTACAACTGACCACCAATCTTGATGCATTAACATGAATGTATTTCTAAATTTCACCATTTTTAATGTATTTCAAAATTAAATTTAATTTGTCTGTTATCTACACAAGAGAACCCTTCTCCCCGCCCATATATATATTTATCACTTTAAACATTATTTTTAGTGAAGACTCATACTTGAGTTGACATTCCATTTATCTGTTAAATAGTATATTTATTTACTTTTATCTACCGGCCTGAATATTTGAGAAAACTTATTAAAGAAAAACATGTGCTCTCCAGCAGAATAAGAGTCTGCATCTCTCTGGGTAGAAGAAAACCATTCTTAGATAAATAAATGTACTGTTTAATAAATAGAGCATCTATTCAAATATGGGTATCCACTAAAAATAACGTTTAAAGTGATAAAAACCTGTCAAAATGATAAACAAAATCTATTACCTAATAAATTACCATATATATATATATATATATATATATATATATATATATATATATATTTATATTTATATTTGTGTATTTAGGCAGTAAATTCTCTTTTAGGCATGTCTGATTGAATAAATTACAGACATTATGTCTGGTAATTTTTAACAAAATCTGTTCATACTCATGAATAAACATCGGTGTATTGATGTTAAAGTATGAGATAAATGTGCTATAGCTGTTTAAATTTCTATTATTTTCATTTCCCAAGTACTTTTGATCTTTTTCCAAGATCATCTTCAGAGGTGCAAGTAGTACAAAATTATATGTTGTTCATTAGTACAAGTATTTATACAAAGTTGTGCATTGTTATCCATTACAATAATTTTTTTCATTATGCTTTTCAATGTAAAATGGTTGGCAGTGTGCTAAGCATTCATTAGAACATGAAAAAATTATCCATTATAGAATTTTTTTTTCATGATATAATGTCATGGTCATGTGCATATTAAAGCATTCACATTCATTTCAGAATATTACTGCAGTATACAATAGTTGATTCTGTTCAGTACTGGCTTTAATTTTTTAATATAATTTGCTTCTAGTATCTGTAATCTAAATGTGTTGTTTTCATGGTGTAGGATAGTTGTGTTGTTGATTAATAATTTTTTATATCATGAATGTGGACAGGAATGTTGTTGTAGATGTCTCGCGATGGTCGAATGGTCAGACGTGTAGTGTAAGCCTACTTGTTAGTGTATTTGTCATATACCCAAGATATATAATTTGTTTTGTTTTTTGCTTGAGATACATTCTCCCAAAGGACATTTGAATTGGTATATAATGTTGGTTTTATGTAATACATCAGTTAGTGGGGATATATATATACTCTGAGAAGTTCCTGTTTAGGATATATGAAAAAGAGTTTTCCCTCATTAATATCTGAACTTTGTTGTTTCCATGGAAACTAAATTCAATATGCCCAATCATATTGTGTTTGGCCAGTTAGGCCTTTCCAGTCAATATGATAATGGCTAAATGAAAGGAATACATTTCATTTTAAACCACAGTAATTTACGAATGGTTAAGGTAGAAGCAAAAATATATGAATTTTCAATGTTTCAAGAATTTTAGCGAAATCATTCAAATGAGAGAATGCTGAAAAACTGATAATTGTGCATTATGTGAACTGCCGTTGTAAGCAAGGGCAAATAATAGTTGTGAATTGACAGTGGGCAAGGGCAAATAATGGTTGTAACATGCTCAAGTATAAAAAAGATGAAGTTGTCTATAAATGATCTGCTTGGCATATTACTGACTATTTTTTGTCACCATATTTATTTCTTGTGAGAGTGGTTTCCTTTCCTTCTGGTTGAATGCACTTCATAAGGGCTAAAAATGGATCAGTGTTCACAACAGGAAGTATACAAAGAAAGGAGGAGAAACATTTCATATGAATTTTTTAAAACTTTGAGTGGATCTGTATTGGTATCACATAGCATGATTTAATCTGTTTATAAAATGCAAATAGAACTCTTGATTAAGAAGAATGTGTAACTAGTAAACAAGAATAAAGTACTGCTAATCACATCCAAGAGTAAGAATTCTCATCCTAAGACAATCAAATTGCTGTACATTGAGAAAAACTACCTTATGATGAACAGTAATTATTGGGAAAAAATTGTTAGAGATGCTCAGGCTCACATTTTTCAGTTTTTCTAATATGAAATTGTGAAGTATTATAGTAAAATATTGAAATCACCTCATAAAATATTTAAATTTGTTGTTTGTCATTGTTGCAAGGCAGAAGTCTGAATAGAATGAAGCCAATGTCATTTTGAAATTTAACCTGCCTTTATGGCTTGAGATGAAATAGTAAATATGTTGAACACATGACCTGCATTCCCTTGTGCTATTATAGTACCAGCAGACATTTGTTAACAGGTCACATGCCTTGTATTATCAACAGGGAAGCACTCTGACTAAATTTACACAAATTCTTTACTCCCAGTACACCTTTGACCCATAATGTTTGCCAGCAGTGGAACCCCAAATTCCTGATGATAATCCTGTTTTATTTATGTATCTTATTTATTTGTATGTGCAATTTTGTTTCTTTTTTTGCAACAGGGAGGTTACGAAAGCCTTTCCACATTCCTGTATCAGCCGAGAACTTTTCCTGTTTTTGTTATATTAAAAGTAAAAGTGAAAAATGCTGACATTATCCAACAGCAGATTTTCCAAATTTAGTTTGGCATCAATTTTGAGCTCAGGATTATTGGAATATCTTCTACATTGGAAGATACTTGGAGGCCGACATTTTCCTGAAATCCCCAAGGTACTCCTCGCAAAAATGAAAAATTATCCTTAAATTCTAACATCTATTTGTGTTGCATGTTAACATGTGATTATTTGGAAATTCAAACACCGGAATATCACAAACGGACCAACATCTCTTTTAATCTGAATATATTTACAAGTGGACAATATAAATTTCCTCAACTTTTATATGAGTCTCAACTTTCTAATTTTCTAAAAACTTATTTTACTTACAACACTTATTTTTTAAGGTCATTATTGTAAGTTGTGTCAGGGATATAAAATCCATTTAACACCATTTTTTGTGAATTTACATTGATCTTATTTAAAATTGAGTGAGTTTAGTTTCATTTTCTACTTATAGTTTTTAAGTTATAAGAAATGCATGATAAAGACTTTAAGCCATATTCTGCGATCAGAATGAGTTGAATAAAACTGCAATTTAATCTCATTTTTTAATTATATTAAAACATTAGAAATGGTTAAATAATGAAGAAATTGAAATGTCATATTTTCATAAGTGACTTTTGTGAGAAAATTTTTGCTGGTGAATCTTTGTAGCTTTATATCCACTCATGTGCAAATTTTACAAGCTGTTTAAAGTAATTTTCATTGACTGTTTAAGAAATTCTGTCTTGTATCAAAGCTGATAAAAAAATAATAAATAATAATGATTTTATAAATTGATTTTAATATAGTTAAATGGTCAGATTAAAAAAATCCTTTCAAACTTGCTGGATGGTCATTTCTAGACATAAATACCATAATTACTTGTGTGTGTGTGTGTATATATATATATATATATATATATATATATATAAAGAAATATAGTCTTAAAGTGTGCTATATTTATGGGATAAAGTGCTCAATATCAGATAGTGTGTAAATATAAAAGTGAACATAGAAGTCAACACTTAGAGGCGACAGTCTGTTTCATGCTAGATGCAAGCGTCAGGCCACAAGTGCTGTTATTTTTCTTGGCTATTTATATATACATGGGTCAGTGGTGCATTGTGGGTAGTCTATTTTGGCGGTTATTTTACCGGAAGTCGTTTATTTGTTTATTTATTTGGGTCAAATTATTTTGCTTGTTTTTATTTATTTTTATTTTTTATCTTATATATTTATTTATTTTTATTTTTATTTTGATAATTTTATTGATATATATATATATAGTAAACATTAAAAATCTCTGAAAAAAATAAAAGATTGGAGCAGAATTAAATAATCTTGGAATAGTGGAACAAAGATATATTATTGAATTGACTCTTCCAGGCATCTTCTGTATGCTTGTGAGGCCTGGACTTTGTATTGTCAAGACATCAAACATCTAGGACAGTTCCAGCAAATGAAACTCCAAAGAATCCTTGGCATCAGTTGGGAGGACTGCGTCACCAACAAAAAGGTCCTCTCTTGGACATCTCTCCCCAGAATTGAGGCTACCATCCTTCAACATTGCCCCCACTGGCTGGATCACATGTCCAGAATGCGTCCCACTTGACTCCCATATATCCTCCTGTTTGGAGAACTTGCCAGCAGCAAGATGTTAAATGGAGGCCCAAAATGATGCCTCAAGGATCAGTTGAAAACATCCCTGACACTGACCAACATCAACCCTGCGACCTGGGAAACTGTTGCTGCAAATTGGCCTTCTTGATATAGGACTATCCGAGGAGGGACTGAGACTTTCAAGTCCAACCATCAACATGAAGACGATCTATGAGGTGCTGTCAGGAAGGACCTGAATTGCCCAGCTGTGTTCATCATCCACACTCCTCTGTGACTTCTACTCATGACTCTTCAGGAGTAGGCTAGGCTTTCACAACCATATCCACCAATGCCATCAGAGGGGAGACAGGGAATAAGGCGAGAGGATGACAATCCCAATGATTGAATGTGAGCGGGTGCCAACAACTGAATTGACATTTATTTGAATTCATTTGGTTTGTCAAAATTGTTTTGGCAAGACCTGAAAATCTGAGTGCAACAAAGTCATGTCTGTGTGTCACTTAGAAGGTTTCCAAAATCATGATCATTAATTTGTTCTAGATGTTATTACTTTACTTTCTCTTAATCTAGACTATTTGTAAATTCTAGATTTTTGCAAGTAAATGAAATTAACTTTTATCCTTTTTCCTCCTAAAAGAAAAAAAATCAACAGTCTTACAAAAAAAAAACATTTCAGAGTAACAACCATTATATTTAATTATTTTTAGAACTCATAAATGAATCTCATTTCAAAATAACGTCTTTATTTAAGAAAGAAGTGATTTCAAAGTTCAAAGCAAATTTTTTAATATATAATTTAGCTTCAATAGTTATTTGAAAGATACTGCTGAATGTAAGTTAAAATCATTATGACTGGAGAGAAAACAAACATTTGCATTAAATTATATAAGGATATGTTAGGTTGGCCAGAAAATCTTGACTCACTTTGGACGTGGAAAGAAAACAACAAAATTTTATAGAGCAACACCAACATTTATTCTTCAAAATAAAGCCCATCATTCTCGGCGATCTGTCAGTGACCAGCCAACATATGAATCAGTCCCAGATACCAATCTGTTGGCTTTGAATCAAAAAATTGTAAATACGCTTCCTTCACTTCATCAAAAGTGTTTAATCGTTGGTCATGTAGGAAGTGTGCCATTGAGCGGAATAGGCCATAGTCACTCGGAGAAACATCAGGACTGAATGGTGGATGTGGAAGAATCTCAACACCATCCATCTGTTTGAACTTCTCCTTAGTCAACCTGGCAGTGTTTGGCCTTGCATTGCCTTTGTTGAAACAAAGACTGATCTTGACTGACCAAAGCAGGATACTTTACTTTGTTGCAAATTCAGTCTAGCTGCTGGCAGTAAAGGTGCAACCATGTGAAACTAACTTGAAATGCAGTACTCCTTGGAAATTCCACCAGAGATCAAGATTTATTGTTTTCTTTCCACTTCCTAAGTGTGTCAGGACTTTTTGGCCAACCTAATATTTATATCACATTACATTCACTGAAAGGGAAGTCTTAAAATCTTGGAACAAGAATCTTTTTAAAAGAAATGGTAGTATATGAAAACTTTAATCAGTTTAAAGTAATTTTCTGCAGAAGAGTAAGCAAATTTTTACCAACTGATACTCGAGAAAGTTTTATTTAAACATTCAATAATTATAATTTTCTAATGAAAAATGTGAAAAAGAGAATGAATATCTACATTAAAAATAAATGAAGCTTTTTTTATTATCAAAAATGTTCAATGTAAATTCAAGATGCTTAATGTTTGAAGAGAAATAGTCAAATCTAAAAGATTTTTTCACTCAAGCCATCTTGTTATTCAAATCATTTAACCATGAAGTGATGATATCAAATAAGAGACATTTTTTACGATAATGAAATGATTCCTCAACAATAAAGATTAAAAGAAGTTTTCATTATTTCAAAGACAATAAAGAAAAGTTTAGTTCAAGATCAAAAAAGCTTAAGAGAAAGTATGCAACATCAAGACGTGTACGGATTTTATTTTAAAGTCCACCAGAGAAGAAAATGCATCAGCAAAGAATAATTATAATAAACATCATCATTTTTTTAATCCCTTCTGATGAGATAGAGAACTTTTCAGTACTCCCTTATGCACATAAACATTTGAATATACATCTAAGCCCAATTTATATTGACTATATATGTATACTCAAATGTCTATATTTTTATATTTTCAGCTTTCACAGGATTCTTTGGTCAGCTGACACTTATTTGCACTAACCCTACCAATATCACCATTCTCATGATTTACTTACCAACCCACCATGTTGCCTCTGTCTCTCTTCTTTTTTCTGACTGCAACAATACCCAAGAGGAATCATCTCTGTGCATTCACATATCCTCTTACAAATTATATCAAGGCCAATATTCTACCTATGTTCCCTCCTTACATTTCTTCCTTTTCTCTTTTCTTTCACTTGTTTATTCATTCATTCATTGATCTATTATTTCTCTTTCACTTTTTTCCTTTCTTGCTTATGTCGCTAACAGTTTCATTCACATGCATTTTTAGATTCCACCATTTATTTCCTTCCTACTTAGTTATTTGTTAAGATTCATTCACATGTTTATTCAATTCTCTCCTTCTTTCTTTTCTCTTTCAATCACGTAATGAAAACTGATCATCATCCGTCTGCAGGGAAATTATATCATGCCTCTCTAATTGTGAGAGTCCACCATATTGATAAGAGTGCCCAGATCTTTTACACGCTCTTGTTGAGGTTGTTTTTGTTGCATGGCTGGACCACTGAACAGAAGAGAGCAAGTGTCTCACTGCCACTCAGATGTTTTCTACTGGCCCCTAAGACATGAAATGTAAAAATAAAAATCAGCCCCATCTTCAGCTAACATGAATGCAATGCCCGAAGGAGATCTCAGCTCTTTTTATTTCACATCTACCTTCCCCAGAATTTCTCTCATACCATGTGTGTCTTTGGCTATTCTTTTCTTTTTCAAAATGGATCGAGGCTCTCCCTGACCTTAATTTCTTTTCTATCATTCTCAGTTCTTACTCTATTTTTTCTTATTTCTCAGTTTTTTTCTCATCTCTTTCAGAAAAAAATTAAAATTAATTTTTAAAATTTTTATTGTACTTCTTTCTTAACTCAGGCTTGCTTTTTCTCTTTCCAGTAATATGAAAAGCCACTATGTTTTCATTTTCTTTCTTTCTTTGTCTTCTTTTATACCCTCTATTTCTCATTTCCTTTCTTTCTTTGTCTTCTTTTATACCCTCTATTTCTCATTTCCTTTCTTTCTTTGTCTTCTTTTATACCCTCTATTTCTCATTTCCTTTCTTTCTTTGTCTTCTTTTATACCCTCTATTTCTCATTTCCTTTCTTTCTTTGTCTTCTTTTATACCCTCTATTTCTCATTTCCTTTCTTTCTTTGTCTTCTTTTATACCCTCTATTTCTCATTTCCTTTCTTTCTTTGTCTTCTTTTATACCCTCTATTTTTCATTTCCTTTCTTTCTTTGTCTTCTTTTATACCCTCTATTTCTCATTTCCTTTCTTTCTTTGTCTTCTTTTATACCCTCTATTTCTCATTTCCTTTCTTTCTTTGTCTTCTTTTATACCCTCTATTTCTCATTTCCTTTCTTTCTTTGTCTTCTTTTATACCCTCTATTTCTCATTTTCTTTCTTAGATAATTCTGTTTCTCTAAAATCCCCTTTACATCTTCCATACTTAGCTTTCTTAAATTTTCCTTCTTTCTCTTAAATATCTCTACTCTTTTCACATAATCAAAATCTATCTTTCCTCAACCACTAACCTCTCTCTCTCTCAGCTGCTGCCATCTTTTCTTTCCCCTACTTTTATAACTCTTTCTCTCTTTTTAGCTTGCTCCTATCATTTCATCCAGGAAGACAAACTTCATGTTTGTTTCCCTTTCCTCCCAAATCATGTCCCTCTAACCCTTCCTATCTAAACGACTCAAATTTCTTTCTTCTCTTGTCAACACCATAAAAACCTTTTTTTTCTTTTACATAGAAATAGATCTACCCTCCTCAAGCACTTTCTTGAGGATATGCATTTGAACATTTCCACTGATTTGCACATTTGATTCTTTACTTGTAAAGTCTTAAACCCACACATCCCTGTTCTCAATAGACCGCCACTAAACTGTCAAGGGCCTTTGACAATCTTACATTTATTCAGATTCTCAAAGACAGAATGAAAAAAAAAAAGGTTCATTCCTGTCACCTTCCCTTTTCATCAGTTGACAATACAATTGGTTTTATTCTCACCCCAAATCTTTGCTATGTGACATGAAGTGAACCAAATATTCATGTAAAAGCCAGAACCATTACATGAATTCTCTTATAATAAAACCAATTCACAAGTTCATATCAATTTAGCACAAGAGAATAGCTTTTGGGATAGAGCATTGAACTGGTGATCTTTAGGCTTAAAGTCCAACTTTGATAGATTTAAATTATTAGAGCAGTGAAATAAAGAGTGCAGAGGCTGAAATATCAAATACCAATTTGTAGTAATGACTTGTTCAATAAAAAAAAGGAAACAGAAAATGATTTGAAAATTGAGCTAAAATTGCTTCTGGAATGATTGGTGTACATATGATATATTTTGAGTAAATTTTTGTGCACTTATCAAAATCATTGGCAAGTTTTTTTACTGCTTCAGGTGATGAAAGAGTAAATAATGATAATGACTTGGCTTCTTTTTGAATCAGGATCCAAAACAATCTACTAATGTTTAATAACTCCCAGCATTAACAAAGTTTATTGTAACAAGGATTACAGCCATATCAACATTCCCATACAACCACTGAAGTTAAGCAATATTTGCCTTGTCAGTACCCAGATGGGTGACTGCTTGGGAATACCAGGTGCTGTAAGCTTGGATGTGCAAGGGGTGTAAGGGATGATGGCCCAGAAATGTTAATCAGAGAGCCAAGTTCTAATTCCTGTTATATTCAATTACACACAAATACTCTTGGGAAAGGTATGAATCCACCTCTTCTCCCCTTGCTATGGGTTAATTAGTTAGTCATATCACTAAACCATTTTATATCTCTAAACAATCTTTCAATCTAAAAATATTTTCTGGTTTTAAATAACCTGCAATGGGTTGATAAGCCATAGAAATCAGTCAATTTTCTTTACTTTATTTCAATCTTTTCATAATCCATTTAATAAATTAGATTTCTCCTATCATAACTAATTATAAATATATCAATCACTGCAAACATTGCAACAAGATATTAATTATTCAAAAAATAGACATTAGTTTTTTATCATTTCTCTTCCTATATGCTGCCAGATGAAAATGACTGGCAAGGGGACCTGATGTCTAAGTAAATAATGTTAAATTTTATTTTCAACAATGTTTAAGTTATATTTCTTTTCCATAATTGTGTCATTAAATTTACATGGTCAGAATGTTTGAGATACACACATTTTCTGAAGATTAAAAAGTGCACATTTTAAACACTTCCATATTTAACATAAAATTACTTACTAAAACATTATTCAAATTTCAAATCATGCTTGCAGCATTAAAATGCATGCGTCTTATGACTGTTTTGCCCTGATAATGCCCATGTACATATACTTGCTTGCCAATTTAAACACTCTTTTCTAAAAAATTACTTTTGAATGGTTTTAAAAATATCAACCAAGTGCTTCTGACATACAAATTATTAAAAAAAAACAACTTTATATATAGTTTTTTCTAGATAGCCCCAGAATGGGGTAATACTTAGTGAGGCTGATCATTAATAATAAGCAGTGAGTTTGATCCTCATTAGGGACCCCAGATTTTTAGTCTTGTGCAAATCCAAGCTATGCTTATTAAATAACTATATTGTTTTTTTTTGTTACTATCAAAAATACAATTTAAATTAAATTTGACAAACTTTTTCAAAAGAGGTTTTCATGAGTTTGTGATGTGGTACACATCAGTTCTAGTGAGGAGTTTGTGAAGTGGCTGTCTTTTCTTCTTCTTCTTCTTCTTCTATGGACACCATATCTCTTCAGGACATTGGCGATCATGGCTCTTCACAACTTCCTGTCATTTGTAGCTCTCAATAAATTTTGTCTGTTCTCCATCTCTTCTAAACCCTGCTCTCCCAGCCATTCACGCAAGTTCCATACTCTGCTAAGTATATATGTCCTTTTTGTTCCGATTGTCTGGAGAACTTTATCATTGCTCACATGTGCAGTCCCTGATATTCTCAGTAAGCTTCTTTAAAATCATATTTCTCTTGCTTCAAGTCTCTTCTTCATCTTTCAGGAGATTGTCCAGTATTCACTGCCATATAGAAGGACTGATATTACGTAACATTTCAGTACTCTTTCCTTTGTTTCTCTTGCTTCAAGTCTCTTCTTCATCTTTCAGGAGATTGTCCAGTATTCACTGCCATATAGAAGGACTGATATTACGTAACAGTTCAGTACTCTTTCCTTTGTTTCTCTTGCTTCAAGTCTCTTCTTCATCTTTCAGGAGATTGTCCAGTATTCACTGCCATATAGAAGGACCGATATTACGTAACATTTCAGTACTCTTTCCTTTGTTTCTCTTGCTTCAAGTCTCTTCTTCATCTTTCAGGTGATTGTCCAGTATTCACTGCCATATAGAAGGACTGATATTACGTAACAGTTCAGTACTCTTTCCTTTGTTTCTCTTGCTTCAAGCCTCTTCTTCATCTTTCAGGAGATTGTCCAGTATTCACTGCCATATAGGAGGACTGATATTACGTAACATTTCAGTACTCTTTCCTTTGTTTCTCTTGCTTCAAGCCTCTTCTTCATCTTTCAGGAGATTGTCCAGTATTCACTGCCATATAGGAGGACTGATATTACGTAACATTTCAGTACTCTTTCCTTTGTTTCTCTTGCTTAAAGTCTCTTCTTCATCTTTCAGGAGATTGTCCAGTATTCACTGCCATATAGGAGGACTGATATTACGTAACATTTCAGTACTCTTTCCTTTGTTTCTCTTGCTTCAAGTCTCTTCTTCATCTTTCAGGAGATTGTCCAGTATTCACTGCCATATAGGAGGACTGATATTACGTAACATTTCAGTACTCTTTCCTTTGTTTCTCTTGCTTCAAGTCTCTTCTTCATCTTTCAGGAGATTGTCCAGTATTCACTGCCATATAGGAGGACTGATATTACGTAACAGTTCAGTACTCTTTCCTTTGTTTCTCTTGCTTCAAGTCTCTTCTTCATCTTTCAGGAGATTGTCCAGTATTCACTGCCATATAGAAGGACTGATATTACATAACAGTTCAGTACTCTTTCCTTTGTTTCTCTTGCTTCAAGTCTCTTCTTCATCTTTCAGGAGATTGTCCAGTATTCACTGCCATATAGAAGGACCGATATTACGTAACATTTCAGTACTCTTTCCTTTGTTTCTCTTGCTTCAAGTCTCTTCTTCATCTTTCAGGTGATTGTCCAGTATTCACTGCCATATAGAAGGACTGATATTACGTAACAGTTCAGTACTCTTTCCTTTGTTTCTCTTGCTTCAAGTCTCTTCTTCATCTTTCAGGAGATTGTCCAGTATTCACTGCCATATAGAAGGACTGATATTACGTAACATTTCAGTACTCTTTCCTTTGTTTCTCTTGCTTCAAGTCTCTTCTTCATCTTTCAGGTGATTGTCCAGTATTCACTGCCATATAGGAGGACTGATATTACGTAACAGTTCAGTACTCTTTCCTTTGTTTCTCTTGCTTCAAGTCTCTTCTTCATCTTTCAGGAGATTGTCCAGTATTCACTGCCATATAGAAGGACTGATATTACGTAACAGTTCAGTACCCTTTCCTTTGTTTCTCTTGCTTTAAGTCTCTTCTTCATCTTTCAGTAGATTGTCCAGTATTCACTGCCATATAGAAGGACTGATATTACGTAACAGTTCAGTACTCTTTTTTGTTTCTAACTTTCATAATACTTTGCTTAGCTTTTGGAAAGCATCTCTTGCTATCCAAATATGACTTCTCATTTCCGTATTGCACTTTGCATCCTCTGTCAAAACACTTCCCAGATATTTAATTTGTTTTACTTATTTGATTTTGGTATCTCCATTTTGTAATTTGCATGTTGGGCTCTTCCTTTTGCCAACAACCATGCATTCTATGTTCTTCCAATTGATATTTAGTCTTTTCTTTCTCACTTTCCTTCACTAACTCCTGTGGAAGTTATTTCTCTGTCTGAGATCTGTGTCATCTGAATATCTTATGTTCTTAAGAGTGTGACTGCCAATAATGAATCCTGGTAAGATTTCTAATTCACTCAGAATTGCCTGACTAGGCCTGTTGAGAAGGTACAGACTAGTCATACACCCCTTTCCATATGCAAGCAGTTTATTTTGAGTATAGGTTCTGGATTATTCTAATATTCTTCTCAAATATATTGAGGTTATCTAGCAATTCCAACAGTTCTTTGTGATATATTTTATTCAATGCTATTGCATAATCGATAAAACACAGGAACACATCCTTCTGCTTCTTTCTGGTATCATTCTGAATAAAAATATCATATTCCTTGCTCCAGTGTCTTTGACAAATCCGTATTGTTTTTGCCCTATTTCTGGTATCATTCTGAATAAAAATATCATATTCCTTGCTCCAGTGTCTTTGACAAATCCGTATTGTTTTTGCCCTATTTCTGGTATCATTCTGAATAAAAATATCATATTCCTTGCTCCAGTGTCTTTGACAAATCCGTATTGTTTTTGCCCTATTTCTGGTATCATTCTGAATAAAAATATCATATTCCTTGCTCCAGTGTCTTTGACAAATCCGTATTGTTTTTGCCCTATTTCTGGTATCATTCTGCTACACACTCTATTCATCAGAATTCAAATGACACGTTTTATTATATGGCTCATTAGGTTGATTGTCCAAGGGAGTTCACATTCATTTGCACCTGGCTTCTTAGTGCTTTGAAAATAAACCTACTTAGGTCTTCCAGTATATCACCACTGTTGTATGATTTCATCATTGTCAAGATTGCAGTCATAATAAAGATTGTCTGTAATCTAGACAATGCTGAAATCATCTAAGGCTACCAGCATCTCCATTACAATTCCATCTGATCCTGCCATTTTGTTTCTGTTAAATTTGACCAATGCTGATTCCACTTCAGATTTTAATATTTCTGGCTCTTTGATATACCTGTGCATTGCCACTTGTTCTCTTTTGTCATGGAAAAGTTCTCCAATATATTTATTCCATCTCTGAAGTCACTTGTTCTATAAAGGAGTTTGTAATGAGGCATTCACTGATTCTATTCATGATGAAGCACATACTGGTTCTATTATGAAATTTGTGATGACACACTCAGGAGAGATAAATTTCAGATAATTCAACTTAGAAATTTCTTGCTTCTTTTTATGACACCTATATGCAAAAGACACTCTATTATCAAGCAAATGTCTAAATAATTTTTTAAAAATACATGAAATAATAAATAAATACAAAAACTATTTTATAAATTATCTACTCCCCCAAACCTAAGACTATTTCCTTTGATAAATTGTTTTTAATAAGTAACTTATTATTTTTTTAAAGTTTTTTTTAATGTTGTGGAAAATTATCACAAAGGTAAACCTTACCTTTAAACAAACTGCACTTATTTTGGTGAAAGTTTCTGATGTACTAACAAGGTTTCTAGGTATAAAATGTTTCAAAAGATAAAATGAGAAATTTGAGTGTCATTAGAAAAACAAAATGAAAAATTCAGAGGTTTTCATTTGCCATTTTGTTCTTTGTATATTTGGGGGAAGAGAGTCTTCATTCCCCTTTCATGTAAATAGACTATTATCTGTTTTTGTCAGAATGTATATTTGGGATGAAGCGGGCTTTGAGAAAAGAAAAACGACTCAGTGAAGAAGATAACTGAAAAAGAAAGATAGGAATAATATCAGAGAATTAAGAAAGGAAGAAATCAAGAAAGTGAAGAAAAAGAATCAGTGAAGAATTTTTAAATAAAGAAAAGTGTAAAGAAAGAAAAAACTAAGAATTGAATAAAAAGAAAAGAAACAATTAAAAACAGCAAAAAGAAGAGAAAGAACCAAAGAAAAATATAAAAAACCCATAAAAAATATGTAAACAATTGCAAAAAAATCTGAAATAAGAAAAACATTTAAAAAAAATGATAGACTAATAGAGAGAGAGAGAGGGAAAACTGATCAATGAAAGAGAAGAAAGTAAAGCAAGAAAGAATGAAAGCCATTGTTTTCCATTTCACTCATCAACCAGTTCTGTTATTATCAGCCTGCATAGAATATGAGATGGTCAAGTGTGATAAGGGACCCTTAATTGGAAAGCAGAAAATGTTTACAAAAAGTGGAGAATAAAAAAAAATCATTTTCAAAGAATAAAAATAATACGAAGAAAAAAAAATTGCAAAAATACTTCATTTGCTAAAAGGAATCCCAGGAAAGTAGCTCACTGGTATATTTATTGAACTGAGTGTCACAAGGGTGACAATTTGATTTCAAATAACAAAGGTGAGGCATAAATCAATAGAGTAAAGAATTTAAAACATATAAAGACCAATGTGGGTCATGGTTGTACCTAAAATTATTTCGCAGAAGTTTGGTAGCATATTGGAATTTATTTGATATTGGTACAGATATTATGTAATAAGGTTTTGAACTTTGTTTCAATATGATGGCATATTCCAAAAAATATCCACAGTCAAAAAAGGATGAACTGAAATCTTGTATTTTCAAACAATAGAGAAATGCAGAAAATTTCTCAGAGTAAAAGAAGAAAAAGTAGTTTTGCAGATTGAAACAGGTGTTTATTTATAATGATCAAAATCTATATACAGTCGGCTGTGTATGCATTTTCACCAGAAATCAATTAGAGCTACTTATTTTTTTGGATGAGCACTGTGCATAGCCACACTTAGAATCTGGCTTATCATGCATATTGCTGTCTGCACTGATGAAACATTTGATATATAAGCATATTTGGGACATTTTGCAGAACTCACTAAATTTACCACAGTCACACCCAACAAGCACAACTCAATTATGGACAACCCTGCAATGTACCTCGAGAGATGTGCCCAAACTATACCTTCAGAACATTATAGACTGCAAGACATGCTGTTATTTAGTCAAATGGCTCAGTGCCCCTTTTAGTTAAAATTTATAAATCTTTCTCTTAAAACAATTTTTTTTATCAGATCTCATATTACAATTATGTAGTTATTTTTTTTCTCTGGCAATCCATATTACGGATTTCCATATTGTATTCATTTCTATGATTGGCTGGCTTAGGAGATTTTTGTGGCCTAACATATGTGCTGATTCCTTAAGTTTTCATATTTTCCAGTGATGTTCTCTATTATTTCAACCTCATCCCACAGGGAGCAGTGATCTCCGTTTCCCCTCACTTTGGAATAGGATCAGACATATATTGGCAGGATGAAGGCTTAGCAATGGGCTCACCTTTATCACCAGCAATGGCTAATATATACATGGAATATTTCAAAGAAATGGCATTAGAATCTGCAACACTGAAGCCAACCCTATGGCTGAGATATGAATCTCTTCCTGGTGTGGCCAGGAAGAGATTCAGCTACTATTGGACCATGTGAACTCAATAAGACCATCAATATAGTTCACAATGGAGAAAGAAAACAACAACTCACCTTCCTGAATGTACTAATATCTCAAACAGAGCAAGGGTTCAAGACATCTGTATACCACAAGTCAATATTCACCAGAGAATACCTCAACTTCAACTTCCACCACCCATACAGTGTAAAGAAGAGGATCAACCACTGCTTACAACATTGAGCAAAAGTCATAAGTGGTGACCCAGAGATATATGAACAAGAAATGGTCAGAATAAGCAGTACCCTACAATATAATATCAACCCTAGGTACATGACAGCACTCCAACAAAATGGGATAGAAGGGTGCAAGAGGATAACAACACTCAGAAAACAACCTCGGTTTGCCTACCTTACGTCAAGGGATTATCGGAGAAAATACAAATGATCTGTGGTCCATACAACATCAGGACAACCTTCAAAAGTAGTTCAACACTTTGCAGACACCTTTTCCAAGTAAGATCTCCTATAGAGGAGAACATGATTAAGGACCGCATGTATGTTATCCCATGCAGCAGTGGTAAGAAATACAAAACAGAATGAACCTTCAAGATAAGACTGCAAGAACATCATAAAGACGTAACACAAGAAAGGATAGAAAAATCAGGCATAGCTAACCATATATGGAGGGAAACGGGAGATCACTGCCCCCTGTGGGATGAGGTTGAAATAATAAACTAAGAACATCAGTGGAAAATACAAAAACTTATGGAATCAGTGCATATGCGAAGCCATAAAAATCCCCTAAGCTGGCCAAGCATAGAAATGAATACAATATGGGAAAAACAATAAAAGCAACAAAATTGTAATATGAGCTCTGTTAAAAAAAATGCTACTGAGACATTAGTTTAATAAGTCTTAAAAATTCATACACTGATATCCTCAAAGTGGAGAAAAGCATTGGTTGAATCCAGTGACTTGACCCAAAAAGTTGTGAGTTCAATACCCGGGCGTGAGATGAAAAAAACTTGAATAGTTGAGTTAAAAGGAGATAACTGAGACATCTGAATGAGGCATGGCACGTGGAATTAGAAAAATCTTCCTTGGTGGATGTAATAAAGGGTTCAGTTCAAAATTCCAATCGCCTGAAGAAGGCCAGAGTTTACAACTGCTGAAACGTTGTGGATATGGCAACAAAGAATAGAACAGTCCAAACAATTTAAATAGTGTAAATAATTACAATGCATCATCTTGGAAGTATAGACAGAATTCAAAATTTTGGTTAAAAATCTTGTTTTTCTTGTGTTAGTGGGTGGACTATAAATTAGCATAACAAATTTTAATATTTTCTAACTTTACTCTAAAATCAATTCAGTGACCTCTTTTTACCCACACATGTAGAAATCCATATTTGGAAGTCATGGGTCACGTGCCAAAATTGAGGTGTGAAAATAAAGACCACCACAAGTCAGTCCCTCTTCAGAATTCAAACTGAATGGATGTCCAGATAAACTTACTATGATCCGCTATAAATTTGGATGTGTGGAATTGATAGAAATCTATTAAGGCTTCTGAGCTGAAAAGATTCAGTAAAGTGTTGATTCAAAAAAATCAAACAATGGCATGGTAAAAGAAGCATATACAACAAAACAGAGAAAGATACATTATCCTGAGGGCCAAGGAAAAGAAAGATTCAACTTATTCTTCGCTCAACCCCTGGACAAGATAAAAAAGATAGAAAAGAAACCAAAAAGAAATCCATTTCACTCATAAAGGAGAAAAGATAAAAAGAAATATAAAAGAAAAGAGAAAAATATAAAAGATACTAAAAGAAAAGAAAGAAAAAAGAAAAAGAAAAACTTTTTCAAATAACAGATAAGTCCTTTGTTTCTATTGCCTATTTTATCTTTGCTCATTTTCTTGTCATTTGTAATTTCATGCAAGTTTGGGACAAGGTCGTTTCTCAATATAATATTTACCTTTCTGAAAAGCTAAATTCCCCCCACCATTGTTTTGTCCCCCCCCCCCGTAATATTTATTTTTGTCACATTGTTTTGTTTTGCCCCATCTTTCATCTTTTAATATACAACAACATATTTAACCCCCATTTGTATATTTTAGTAATAAAATGGTTATTTGTTATTCCTATATCTTTGCCTTCTTTTGTTTGTCACCTACCCTGTTTGTTTGTTAATTGATTCCATTTAGCTTGGCCATGTTTGATCAATCAGGAAAGGACCATTGGTAAAAGAATTTCTGATTTTATATTACATGTTACTGTGACTCCCACTACTATCATAACAATAAAAGAGGGTGGTATGTAATAATATATATATATGTGTGCGCGCATGAGAGAAAGTGAGGCAGACAAACATAAAAATGTAGGTGCACTTGGTAGCTGACATAATAATGTATTTCCTTCATGTCTGATTGGGGCTGCACAATCTTTCTCTCCTCCATGTCCTCTCATTAGGCTTTGAGACAAACTCATCTAATCTTCTACAATCCCTTGATAGACAAAAAGATAAATGATACAGATATGTAGACATTTTCACAAATTTAGAAGAAAAAGATGCAAATGAAGACTGAAAATTCAAAAGCATTTAAATAGAGAAAAATTAAAAGGAAAATAAAAGAACCAGCAAATACATTTGCAAGAAAGAAAAGTTTTGCTGTTGTTTTATCGCAGCATTTTCATTTAATGTATTAATGTTTTCCTTCCATTTTCTTGTCGCACTTGATTGAGTAGAGCAGGTGTGTAATGCAAATTGCACACAGAGGAATTAACAAGCTGCAATAACAACAGCATTTTGGATGGATCAGATACCTGACAACCACTCTCACACATAAATCCGAGACGAGTAATTTTCACCTTCTTCAATCAGAGGAGGGACAGAATTATCCAACTGTATCCAAACATAATGATCCAATCTTAGTTCAGCTTATGATGGACAAAATTTAAAACAAAACATTCCTTCAACCCAAAATAAACAAGTGAAAAATAAAACCCTCCATTAAGCAAATTAACCACTGTGGTTTACAGAATCTATATATAAATATATATATCTGCATCTGTGTGTCTATATATACACTATATAAACCTACATGAACATACTCACAGAGGGATAAGTGGCTGGGTGTTGTAGATGATTAAAGAAACCCGTTTTGAAGCCCAAAAAAAGAATTTAAAAAAAAGAAAATGAAAAATTGCAATGCTGAGATTTATGATGAGAGTTCAGTCAACACTGAATAACTATAAATGATGCTTTTCAGCAGAGCAGATGCAAATCTAAATATACATCAAGAGAAGTCAGGCTTAAATGGTCATTAAGACCTTGATAATGGAACTAGCCGAAATAGGAGAATGAGTTTATGTCCATTTATACACAAACACACACCCACTCGTTCACTCTCTTTCTGTAGCTTTTCTTGGTTTCTTGAAACAAAAACAAAAAAAGAAAACTGATGGATAACAGATTCCAGTTTCAGACAGCCATGGAGATTACAAACAACACTGGATATGTGTAATGTATTATTTAATTCATTGCACATTTACATTATATATATATATATATATATATATAATGTGTGCTGAGAGGTGACCCTGCAATTCAGCTGATATTTTTAGTCTCGCAAACTTGTCAATTTCTTGTTCAATAACTGTTATTTAGAATTATTGGGTGTCATTTGCAAAATGCCCTCCATATTTCCAGCTATTCCATATGTGAATGCGTGTGTATGAGTGGGGAGGTACACACACACAAAACCCATATATATATATATATATATATATATATATATATATAATAGCACACAGTGATAAACATATATTTATTATTAGTGTGAGTATATATATATATATATATATATATATATGTGGGTGTCTGTGTGCATAAATATATAGATAGATAGATAGATAGATAGATATGCAGATATGTATGCATAAAAGGATACATAAACATATATGTATTAATACCAAGACCACATAATACACACACACACACATTATATATATATATATATATATATATATATATATATATGTATGCATGTATATATATTTGTGTGTGTGTGTATTATATGGTCTTGGTATTAATAAAATTGTATTATGGGGCACACATCATTTGCCCTGGGAGAACTCTACTGAGGTTTCACACCAAATGAGTCATAAAAGAAACAAAAGATGAAAATTAAGTGCTAAATGTGACAAGAAAGACACATGACAGGAGATTTTTCATGTAGACTTTGATTTACCTGGAAGTTCAAAGAATTGTTTTGCCTTTGTTTTAGAAATCATTTTGGCAAAAGCAAGTTTTTAAATGATTTTTTTTATCTTGTATTGTCATAAAAAAAAGACACCAGCACAAAATGAAAATAAATTAAAACAGAATGAAAAAGTTTCGTTCTACATTTTCTAAGGCTCTTCAGGCTTACCTAATCATGGAATATTTGACTGGATCCAAATCCATCTTTTTTTTACCTTTTGTTGGTTTTAATTCTAAATTTATTTCTCTCCCCAAAAGATCTCAATTTTTGTCATAATCCAAAATTCCTTATATACTTATATATCTATCACAAGGTACATTTTAAGCAGTTATTTAATCATTCCAAAAGACTAAAAATACACATATATAAAATACACTCTCTCTCTCTCTATATATATATATATATATATATATAGTAAAGGTAACAAATCCATTTGTATATAATAAAAGTGGATCCTAGTATATAAAATATTAAAACTGATCCACAAAAAGATTTCAGTGTATTTATTATTACAGAGCAAATAATTAATAAACAATAAAATCCAAAATCACCTCATAGGGGGAATAGCCTATTTCGGCAGATGAAGATCTCAACCCCTGACATGAACTCAGTCCACACTAGGGTTGATAAGACAGATGACCAATATCTTCCTCTGCCAAAATAGGCTATTCTCCATATGAAGTGATTTTGGATTTTATTGTTTATTAATTATATATATATATATATATATATATATATATATATACTGATAATTGTTTCAAAGTATGAAGCTGACAGTCACCATGAAGTATTCCTGTATATATCCATACTATTTTTAAACATATATGTGTGTGTGTGTGTGTGTGTGTGTGTTTGGTAATGTTCACAGTACACAGATACTACACTCTGGTTCTAGATATAACATACACAGATACTATAATCTTAAGCAAAAATGTCAATCCACATGTAAATAATGCCATCATATTTTATGGTTAAATTACAGTTTTTAAAAGCCTTAAGAATTGAAATAGTTTTAGGAGGTCATCAAAAAAGGAATTTGGTAATGGAAAATTCTGTTCAAATTCCTCAAACTTTCATGTAGCATCATCTATACAGTTAAGAATTAAAATGGTAGTTTATTAAAGAACATAAAAATAACATTTTTTTTAACTTCATTATCATTATAATGGCAATAGTTTTGTAATAACCTGCATCAAATATGAAATATCTTAAACATTATCAGAAATGTAGAATTCAATAATTTTTATAAATACTTATAAGTTATATCCATCGTTGATAAATTAAAATTTAATAGAAAATCCTGCTGTTATACAAAATTCCATATTAATTTTAAGCAGCATGTAGAACTTTTATAATTGTTTCTTCAGGAAACCCTTTGAGAGATTTCAAAACCATAAATATTTTAAATAAATTAGAATTGATCATGTGTGTCGAGTCTATAAAAATTTACTTTTAAAGTTTGTTTGCCAGAAACATTATAATAAAATCAATGTACCATGAAAGAGTATTCATAATTTTCGTCAGAATTTAAAGTGTTTTAATCATTATAGATTGTGTGTAAAGTTTAACGGAAGTTTTGCATAGAAGTTAGGAAGAAGCAATCAGCAAAGCACACATGCGTAAGCAGTGAATGTGACACAATGAATGAGGATAGACATACTCTGTCAGAAAGAAAGTTTAAAAATGTAATAAAAATCCAGATCAATGGGTACATGACTAAAATTCTGTGAAAAAGTATAAAGCTGAGGAAATTAGTCTGAACCAATCACATCTATAATTAATTTTTAATATCAATCATATATCAAAATATCACTTAAGAATCATAAATACTGTAATATCTATAATTCTTGCATTTTCACAATTTAGCACTTTTATTTGTAAATAAAGTTTCAGTTTAAAACTTCATCTTTTCAATCTAAAATAAAAAAACAACTCATTTTAATATTGCTTCCACACTACATTCAGCATCCCTACTCTAATTTTAATCAATAATAATTCTCTTTGTTATCATGAACCCTCAATCCTAAATATGTCTTTATTGAAAACAAATACTCACAGATAAAAAAAATGACTCTTAATATTAAATTTCAGGCTTGATTTTCCAATTCTTTCAACACTAAAGTTTATCTATTAGATAACCTTGGGACATAACTATGGAAAATAGTTCCCCTGACAAGCATTGGAATTTTATCCCAGCCCAAACACAATGCGACCAATCTTTTAGAGAAGTTTACTCGAATATCATCTAAAAAATACAAGTTAAACTCATTTATCTTTTTAATCAACAAATTATAACACTTCTCATGTCAGTTACACCTGCACTTTCTTGATTGATTCAAATTTATCTAGGATTTGCTCAAAATCAGTTTCAATTTCTAGAGCAAGATCCCAGAAACTGCTCTGTCCCATGGATTTTTAATTACTAATTTATATAAGGGAGTTTAACAACTCAACCAGACTAATGCTTTTCCCTCAGGATAATCAAGTACAGACCAGATATACAGAAAACTACTTTTCATTCTCTGGTTTGTTGGATTTAATAAAAATTACATTGTGCTTTACTTACCAAACATTAGATATGCTATATGAATATCCTCATCTCCAAATCTGAATTCGAAGCTGCATGAAAAAGAGACTATTTTGATATTAGCTTCCTGTTGTTATTTTAACTGCTTATCTTATCAGCACTACTCATGTCCAAGTTTGATCCATTTGCTGCCTCCACAATGCTTGAACCTGACATGGCTCAAGAGGCCAAGGCAGGAATGGAACAGTCTCAAGCACTGATCACATAGTATGGCAGTTGATGGTCTCGGCTGGAGCTGCCATGATCTGCATTTCCTTCTTTTTCCTTCCTCTTCAGTGTTTCTCCTCAAAAGTGCAACAAATGAAATGAATTTCTCTTCCCCAGGATGGACTGTCACCAGCTCTTCTGTTTTCCAGGGGTTAGGGCTGATTCCAGCTTGAAGGAAGGAAGACTTCATTTGATCTTTGAATCTTCATTTTGAGGCTTCACAATGTTGTTTGCCATTGACAAGTTTGCAGTAAAGGATGGTCTGCACGCATCTTGAAGGAGCCATTCAGGTGACATGTCCTGACCACCTGAGGCAATGCTTAAGGATGACCGCTTCAATGTTTGGCATTTCTGAGTGATTGAGGACTTCATTGTTAGTAAGTCGGTCCTACAATTTGATGTTGAGGATCTGCTAGAGCTTGGCTTGGAAATGTTCAAGCTTTATCAAGTTTTTTTGATACAGAGTCCATATGTCATCAGTGTAGAACTGTTTAACTACTTGTCTCACAAATCCTCGAATGTTATGTATCTTGTTGAACAACTGTAATTGTGAATGATGAGATGTATTGTGTGCTTATCTGAAGCAATCTATGATGTGACTAACTGATTGCTAGTAGCAACAGACACTACACTTTATTGAAATGTGATTGGTCACTATAAATAGTTACAAGGGAATTAACTTTGTATTTATTAATACATCACATCAAATAAAAATGTAGACCTCAATAAAGTATGAAAAACTTTGATTTCTTAATGGAAAATTCATGCACTTATTCTTAACCTTCTGTTTATGTCATTTTTCCTCTGAGAAATGAATACAGATACAACACCAGGTAATCTATGTATTTGGAAAGCTAGAATTGTTAAAAAAAACAAGTCACTCACAGAAGAAAAAAAAGGAGGAAAAAAAGAGAAATGTATCAGAAGAATAGACAGAAGAAGCCAATAAAAACAAGAAGTATTGAAAGGGAAAATAAGAGTTGGAGACTTCTTTACAATTAAATGATTATCCTGAGTGTCATCGCAATTGGTTTCATAGTCAGAGATTGGACATGGGAATCCAAGATCAATAATTGTACTGGATAAACACTTAGCAGAAAGGCATGAGAAACTGGGCCCTACTTTCAGTTGGATTCCCTTTTTTAGTTAATTACACAAATTATTCCTTTAGTTCTATTTCCCGCTTTGGTTTTTCTGAACTGCAGACTTAATAAATCAAGTGAATAGATAATTTTTTTGTTGTCTCTTTTGGCTATGACAGTGTTGGGTGTGATAGAATTGCTTACTTTGGATCTATTGCTGATCCTATTATACTCAGATGCTGGCATGTATTTCCCACTTCAGTATCGATATATCTGACTGATCTCCAGTTGAGTTTTAGAGAATATGATAAAAAAAATATTACTAAGGAGAGAGAACAATAAAAAACAAAAATTAAGAAGACAGAAGATAATGATTGACATTGCATTTAAATTTTGAAGATCAAAGTTGACTGGAAAGCAAGAATTCGGAAGAGAGTTCCACAAGCAAGAAGTGTGAGAAAAGAAACTGTTAGCATAGAACTTAGTTACTTCTAGCCATATCAACTGGAAAATGATGAGATCTTGCTGCCAATCTAGTACTGCACTTAAATTCATAAAGTCTAGGCACCATAGAGAAAAGTTCATCCAAACAATTACCATGACCATATTTATAGTGAAGGCACAGGTGGGAAAGTGACTGACGGTCAGATACCAGGACAGGACCAATAACATTGAAGATTCTTCTTTGGATTTTATCAAGAATCTCTAAATATATAGCATGAGAAGCGAACAAATTGTGACAGAAATATTCAAAGTATGGGTGTATGGTAGACTTATAAATATGTAAGATAGATTCTGTTGAGAAAAATTGTGTAGCACAACACAGGCAAGCAAATTTCTTAGCAGTGGATCTAGCAATTGATTCAATATAATTTGTTTCCTGTCAGCAGAAAATGTGCATCTGAGAAGGTGCAATGTATCACTCTTGTGGAGGTTAGCATCAGCCATGCTGACGGAAGATAAAAAAGGTGTTTTGACATGCTTTCTTTTACTTAATTTGTTAATTTAATACTTGGATTAGAAGCTCGGATCACTTTTCTCTCATTCTCTTCTGCCAGAATAAAACATACAAATAATTAAAAAAATCATTGTACCATAAATAGTTGATCCAAGGGATTATAGATTTTACTTCTCTCATATTAGATTTAAGTAATGCCTCAGGTACTAACAGATATAAATTCATCTCTTTTGTTCTTTTATACAATGTGCTAAAATTTGAGAAAAAAACCTCTAAAACAGTGATGCAGATGATTTTGAAAGTAATAAACTGACTGCTTACTATTACTTTATGGTATCAGATGAGAATGCTCTTTATCTTATAACCAATTTGGTACCTGGGTTCAAACCTTGGCACATAGGTTCTTTCTTCTAACATCTGTGCTAAAACTACACATCTTGAAACAATCTCAAGGATAAGTTGCTATATGGCATGCTGAACAGTCTTCAGGGGGAAACAATTTCTGTTTTAATAAAATTGCAAGACATTTTTACTCCCAAGAGACAATTTATGAGTTACACTGCAAAATCATTTACAATCCGACTTTCCATAATGAGGCATTTAATTGACAACAGTAAAAAAACAATCAATGAATAAAAATTGCCAAAAGCTTGTAATGTTTAATAAAGCCATGCTGATTAATTACATAAAATTTCTTTTTTTTAACATAATTTCAAAATGTAAGACCGAAGATATATGGTGAAAGGAAAACATTAGTTCCTTATATCAATTTAAATTTTTAATGTTCTGAGAAGAGCTTTAAGGCTAATTTAATAAAAGAAAAGCGAGAAGAGGAAAGAAACACATTTTATTTGAAGTAAGGAGTCTCCTATTTGAAAAAGACAGCAATGAGGAGGAAAATAAATACTTATTTCAAAGTGGGTGGATGAGAAAGAGAAGGAACATCAAAACAAATTGAAAGATGGAAAAATTAAAGTTGTTCTCTGAGGGAAATGGCATAAAAAGGTGCGATAATTGGAAACTGAGAGAGTAAATAACTTACAGGAAAGATTGCAAGGTGTGACTAAAAGATAAATGTTTGAAGAGAGAAAAATCAGTGAGAAAAACTATGAATAAATGAGAGAGTGAAGAAGAGAAAGTTTCTTTTTTTTTTTTACTCTCTTTATTTTTGCCATACCCACTTCCCTTTAATGAACTTTCCAGTAGCAATATCTGGTAAAATACAAGTTACAGTTCATTGGATAATGTAATTTGTTTTACCACCTGATGATACCTTGTGGATGAAACCTGGGTAGTGTATAAGGTAAACATTTTATTCTTTTTCATTATATTAACCTGCTTTATTCTGAATGTTGTAGTTTTTTTAAATATCCGTGTTTAGCCTGGAATTGCTGCTACCTACCACATTTCATATATATATATATATATATATATATATATATATATATGTGTGAATGGTGGGAGATAAAAGAAGAAAACAGAGTGAATTGTATATAATCTTATTAACTGCAGATAACTGTAATTTTGGTCACTGCAGTTCTATAGATCAATTGCAAATAATAAGAAATTTCTGCTACAGTTAATGCATTATAGATTTTCTGACATATCAATACCAATATGGGTCATACCTTGAAAAATACATGATAATACTGCTGAATTTACTGGTAACAAGTTATGACATTTTTCATTATTTGAGACATTTCTTTTTAGAATGAAAGGATTGGTCCATACTAAAATCTATTGGTAAATATAAATGCTAGCATAGTTTTCTGAAGGAAGACCTTTTGAAACTGTAACTTATTTTTAAATTAATTAATAATATGTTAATTAGTATAATTAATAATTAAAAGATAATGAGGAAATATAAAGAATGTAGACAAAAAATTGTAAACTCATCAGCCTTCCATAAATAATTAACTGCAAGTACTAGTTGTACAATTCAAAGTCTCTCTCTCTCTATATATATATATATATATAGAGAGAGAGAGAGAGAGAGAGAAAGAGAGAGAGTTTATAGTGTGAAACTTTATGCCATGTTTACTTTTGTTGTGGGGGCTCAGTGATGTTTTGCTATGGAGGTGACCAGATAAGTAATATAATATTATAAGCAAAATTAGACATGAGAACAATGAAATGCAAGTGGCGTTTTATAGGCATACAAAAAAATGATAATTTATTATACATTTCAGTATGTCGAGTAATGCACAATAAGTAACATTGAAGACATAGATATTTTTTTATAATTCAGAAACATTTTTAAGTATTTAAGTTTTTCTTTACAATGATGAATTAGAGAAATAAGTGCTTTGTTAGTAATTTCTTCTTTTTTAATGTACATTTAATAAGAGTTTTATTTTATATCTTAGTAATACACTTCAAAGAAATTATTGAAAGGGCATATATGTATATAATTTTGGTAAGCATAAAAATAAAGAAATGTTTGCTTATCTGTAGCTGGCAACATATTTTATCAGAGATTGTCTCAAGAGATTATTCTATAGTTTATTTTACCTTTTTTTATAATCTAACTTTTTCTTTCTTTATTCTTAACTACAATTCTTATCTTGTAATTTAAAGTATTTTTTATTACTTAACTTTTAATTTTTCTTTTATTATTATTTATTGTTTTGGTTCCAGACTACTATATAGACTACTAATAGAGGTTATTTAGTAAATTTATTACTATCACTACACTTTAATTAACTCCTACTAAGCTAGAAAGCTGAAAATATTTAACCAGTTATTGGATGGTGTCCAATTTTTTAGAGAATTAAAATTTTAATGAAACACAGTAATGGATTAATTTTGTTATCATTATTGAATATACAATAAAACCCTTCAGGAACTTCCTGGATAAATTATTTTAATATTGATTGAGGGCAACTCACAAAATGTGGATAAATACTTTGATTATTTGTTGATGGGTTGAATGATGAAGCCATGGTTTCAAAAAACACAACAGCCAACCTCTAGATTGAATCATTCCGATAGTTTTTCAGTTTGAATACTGTAAAAAAATTCATCAGAATGCCATAACAATGCTTACCAAGTCAAGAAAACAAAACAAAAGAGAAAGAATATATTTTGCTGAGTTTACACAGAATACCTGCAGGGAAGGTAGGTAGGTCGGTTGATAAGTCAGGAGATATGAGGTAAGTGTACATGGCGCCAGGAATTGTTGATTTGGAAATTTAAAAAAAAACGTCATTGGGTTTTGGTGATGGAAGTGCTCATGAGAGGGTGGGGTTGTTCTGCGACACCATTTTGTGCTTTCTAATTATGCTTCTTACTAGCAAAACATTATGTTTAGGCAGCAGACAGCAATGAGGCAAACCTTGCAAGAAATCAGAGAGGAAATAATTTAATAAACCTGTATAAACAACAAGTAAATCATTTTCTGGTGTGTATTGGGTAGGTTAATGGGTGTATGGGCAAGACAGGGTTGGTATCACACTCGTTTAACACCACCCCCTGCTCCTGCACACCACTTTCAAGGAGATTTGTATAAGCATCTGCAGTCTTTATATTTGAAGCACCGAGAAGCAGTCAACCTGCAAGTTTGAATGATATGAGAAGGTAAATATTGTCCTTAGTTTAATAAGGAAGATTGTACATTGGGTGGAGTTGACGATGTACAAGGAAGGAAGGAAGGAAGGAAGGAAGGAAGGAAGGAAGGAAGGAAAAAGAGGAAAGGAAGTTTTTCTTTGAGAAACGATAGGCAAAAAAAATAGAATTAAAAAAAAGTAAGATGGTCGCCAAAGAAGAATGAGAAAACCTGAACAATTATTGGAAGAAAAAAATGAAATTTTCTTGAAGAAATGAAAAAAAAAGTTAAGAGAAAATATGAAAGAAAGAACAAAAGAAAAAGGGTTTCTTCTTAGGCACAAAAGAATGAGGAATTAAAAAGAATAAGATACCAAAAAAGGGATATATATTCTGAGTTTGAAAACTTACCACTGGTCTTCTTTTATGTGCAGTGTCCCGTCAGGATGTGGCTGACAATGGCTCTCCACAATTTCCTATCCTTTGTAGCTCAACAATAATTCTCCCCCACTCCCTGTTCTGCAACTCACTTACAAAAGCTTTATATGTTCTCTGAGTAATCTTTAATAATTTTGCTCCAAGGCAATAAAGTCACTAAGATGCAAGGGGTTGCTGAGTGTGAGAGAATATGAGAAAAAGGAAACATTATTAAGGAAAGAGAACAATAAAAGAACAGAAATTAAAAAGAGAGGCAATAATGATTAACATTGCATTTAAAATTTTTAAAGATTAAAGTTGACTGGAGAGAAGCCAGAAGAGAGTTCTACATGTAACAAGGGCTCTTTGGCTTTCCATCAGCATATGGCTGATGCTAACCTCCAAGAGTGTGACTCATTGCGCCTTCTTGAGATAACATTTTAAATTCTTCAAGCTCTCTTTCCTCATTATATGCCAAGAAATTTCAATTGCCTTTTTCTGATACTAAGCATAAATGTCCTTTTTGGTTCCATTTTCCTTAAAAGTTTCTTGTTGCTCACATGTTCTGTCCATGGTATTTTGAGCACCCTTTTGTAGAACCACATCTCTGTTGTCTCAAGTCTCATCTTCATCTGTAAGAAATTCTCCAGTATTCACTGCTAGATACGAGGATTGATAACACTTCAGCACTGTTATCTTTGTTTTTAATACAAGTTTCCTATTTCTTAATATTTAGATTAACTTTTGAAAGGCATCATTTGCAATTGCAATGTACCTCTGGATTTTTGCACCACAGAAGAATTTGTAGTTACCTCAGCCAGCAAGCAGGTTCTTTTTTTCAAATTGATTTTCAAGATAGGTAGCCTCTTCCCAACTTGATGTAACTCAATTTATTTGGCCCTGTGTCATACTAACCTAATGTTTATAAATATCAAGAAGTATTTTCTGTTGTCTTTAATTTTATAATAGTAACTTTTAAAAAATTATTCATCATGGAGGAAAAGCAGATTAACCAAAAAATTAAGAATGAGGCTTTTTATTTTTCTGTGAAGTGAGAGAGAAGAAAAAGAAATGTCTGGTTGATATAACCATTTGTAAATAGAAAAGATTGGGAAATATTTGGATAAAAAGTTGAGATTCAGTGAGACTTTAATAATCTAATATTTGTCTAACAAAGCTGAAATCATTCCTTGCTTTGCACTAAATGATCTCCCTGAAGCACTTTTTCTCTTTCTTCAATGAAGAATTTTTCTGCTTTTCCAGATTTCTTTTGTTAAGTATTTAACAGAACTAGTCTCTTCATTTGCATACAAAATATTTGACATCATATACATTAATGAAAGATAAACTTACTGAGAACAATTTATTAGGTGAACATACTAGCATATTTTTTAACTAACTTTTACTACAAATAAAAATTTAGGCAAAAAAATGACCGCCAGTCCAGAAAAATGTAAATATCTACATACATCATTTTTAATCAATCATTGATATCTATCAAGTCAATGGTTAGTATTTCAGTCTTTTTTTTATGGTCATTCCCAAACTGACTTGTGCATAGGTGCATATATACAGGGTGAGATGGGTGAATTGTCGCCATTTTATATTTTAATTTCATGCAAGCACATTGTTCTTTATTTTGTCAACTGCACAGTACAGTAGGGTCAGTTGGGCACCGACTGTGAGAAAAAGAGCACCAGGATGCAATTCACTACACTAGAAATTTGGAAGCAGCATGCTCTACCTGTTGGCATTTGCACTGAAAGCTCCAATATGAATATTTCAAAGTGTTTGGATGTCAGTCTGAGGACAATGCAGGGAATTCAGAAAGAATTGGATGAGTCTAATGGTGATTATGAAGGGGTATGACAGCTCAGAAAACTCACTGATTATTATGAAAAGGATATAACTCCTGAATTTGTTGGTGAGGGCTTCAGACTCAACACGGAGGTCTACATCAAATGCTTTGAGGAAGTAGTGCAACCCTGGGTCAAGAGGGTGGCTGCTGAAAGACACTATGTCTGGCAACAGGACTCTGCACCATGCCACACCAGGAGGAGAACCCAGTCATGGCTGTCAGACAATTTCTGCATCTACATTAATGCTTATATCTGGCCACCTAACTCACCAGACTGCAACCCCCGTGATTATTATGTGTGGGGTGCAATTGAGCAAGAGACCAAAAAGTTTCCTTGTAACAATAAAAATGAACTGAAGGCAAGGATTATGGTAGCATTCAACAAACTTCAACAAGAAAACCTTCCAGAAGATTTGCACGTGATTCTGAAATCGATGGGAGGCTGTGGTTGAAGCCAATGGTGATTTTATTGAATAAATATACTCTTTAGTATTTCAAGATATTTCTGTGTAATTTTGGTAAATATATCTGTTAAAATGATATATCAGTGTTATTTTTGCATAATCTGGACGATAATTTATCCATCCCACCCCATATATATATATATATATATATATATATCATAAATGTAAAAATGTCTGTGCATGTCACACTACTCTTTAATTTTTAATATCTCATCTTCGATATAATAAATATGAAAATGTCTGGATGTCATACTTTTTCAATTAAAGGGACACAACTCTCTAACTTTTAAATATTTCATCTTCTTAAAATGAGACTTGCTCATCCAAGATTGGAATTGAATCCTCAGATTGCAAATTTAGTTCTCTGTGAAACTGAATACAAAGTGATGAACTTGGCTCAAAGAGATCTCAGCAATTTTGGTCTGCCAAATCCAAACAGAGAAACTGGATAAATCAATAGAGCAATTTTGAGAGAAACCTGATACAACATGGAAGAACTATGGCAATGTGTTCAAAACAATGAGCTCCTGTTGAATCAAAAATGCTTTAAGGGAATCTTGATCAATATTTTACTAAACTATAAACACACGTCAAAAAATTTAAAAAATACAATATTACATCACCAGCCTTTATTAAATACATTCTTAAAGAACCTAACATATATTTATCTATCACAGCCAGTGTTTCCTTTCTTTCAGTTAGGCTTGCAATCCATTAAATGTTTGAGCTTCAAAAGGACGTGTAGCCTTGCTTTGAGCTTGGGATGCCATAAATTATACTAACGTTGCCTAATAAGTCAAATGCATGTGAAATCTAATTAACCAATGAAAATCAAACAACAGGAAAATAAAAATACTAGAATTTCTTTCTTTTTTTTCTCCCTTCTTACATTCTGAAGAAGCTCTAATAAAAGTGAAACGTAAGATTGATAAATTTTCCTATTTGTTTTTTATCCCATAATATATATATATATATATATAGTTTTAAGTTATGCTATATTTATAGGTAAAAGTGCTCACTATCTGAGATAGAGCCTATGTAAATATAAAAGTGGATACTGAGGTCAATGCCAAGCAGCAACGGTCTGTTCTAGGCTTGAACACAAATTTCCTATATATATATATATATATATATATATATATATATATATATATATATATATATATATATTTTGTGTATTTGGGCAGCAATTCATCTTTTATGCAAGCTTCATTGAAGATGACTGACAAGATGTGGTGGTTGAAATTTTTATATAATTTCTCATATGTTTCATATAATTTTATTTCTTTTCAGGACATAAATTATAGAAAAACTGTCTGAATGTTTTGCAAGTGCTTTCGCCTATACTTTTAGCCATTATCAAGAATTAATTTTATCGTACTTTTAACTGAATATATGGATAGTTTTATGTACGTATCTAGATTTATAGGAATGTTTTATATTCCAAACACAGTCCGCACATATTATGGCCATGTTAACAGTTGATATTAGTGAGTGTTGACTTTTTATTTTTAAAAAGAAAGTGCTTGAAAAATATTTGTAAAATTTTTATTATTTTAAGAAAAAATTTTATGCACACAAGAAATTATATAAAAAACTCAACCACTGCACCTTGTCATCATCAAACATATATATATATATATATATATATATATATATATATATATATATATATGTTTATGCAAAAAAACAATGTTGTCTATTAATACTAGCAATTAATATACATAAAATTATAGAATTTAATATATACCAAATTTAACAGAATTTCAACTAATAAAGTGTTTTCTATTAGACTCGAGCGATAATTATTATTAAAGTAGATATCATATCCTTCATTACTTATTGAAGGTCAATAATTTTTTAATCACTCACTGGGACTCTTAACAAGAATGATTGTATTAATCACAGAATATATATGAAAAAATAATACAAAGCTCTCCTTTTTTTGTTCTTCTCTAAGAATTTTAATTATTGTTCATTACAAGTTTGTATACTCATTTTTTATATACTTTGTGTCCACAAAAAAAACACTTCTATGAACACAAGCTTAAGTGTCTATAATGAATATATATATTCATGCAGAAAACTTCATTTTATTTTAGTCTCTCTAAAATAGGCAAATTTCTCACCAGTGCACTAACCTTGGTAAATTACTAGTCTCCAAGACTCTCCAAGAATTGCATATTAACAAACTCATAAAAATCTTTCTGACTCCTTACTAATCAGCTGCAGAAATGAAAAACTCATCAATAATCCTCAAAGAAAATTCTGGTAATCACATGATGCCAAATCTATATACAACAAGCTAAAAATCCAACTCTGCTAATTTATTTCATCAACAAGAAAAAAACATTGTATCCAACCTTCTTGCAATATTATCTTGAATTTTTAATTAAATGGAGCATTGTGAAGCATTATTAAGTTTTTAAGTAGGATTTTTTTAAATCTTAATTTTTAGTTGCTTTTCACTGTACCTATTTAAACTATTTTCATTTACAGCCATCAATAAACAACACAGACCAAAAGCAAAGAATAATCTACTGGCAAGGCATGAACTTGTATCCTTTTCATCTTTCTGTCTGATCTGAGAAGTTGGAATTAAAAGCAAATAAAATTAAGTCAAAACAAGATACTAGTCAAAAATTAATAATGAAATAATCTTCAATTTCAGCCAAATTCTTTGTCAATATGCAAGAAATGTTCAGAACACAGTTATTATACTTGCAATAAAAATAGAATAAACCTATCATCCACACTCTTGCACATTATTTAACTTTCTTAGCCAATTTTTCATATTGTTCCACCAGACTTAATATAGCAGTTAAATGTGTAATAGAAAATGAGTATCCAATATAATAACATGTAAAAAAAAAAAATGTTGTATTACAAATGCATCCATTAATTCTTTAGAAACTACTTTGTTTACTTTTTGGATACAAAACTGAACAGATATGGGGTTTCAAGAAAAATGGCTGAAGAAGAAATGTGCTTTTCTTAAAAAAAGGAAAACAGAGCTTTGCTGGACTGTGATGTTTTCTGTAGTCAAATGATAAAACATGCTGAATCAAACAGCGGTTTCTTTTACAAAGGGAGACATGGGTTCAATCCCTGCCACAGAGAATATTCTCTTTATTAAGATTTCTTAAATGCACACACTGTTTAAAATATAAATAAATGTATGATGCCCCTTTCAAATACGTGTATCTGCTATAATGGCACTGGAGCAAACAGATCAATCAACAGTTTTGAATAAAGTAATTGCTGAGTTTACCACATTCCATGTCATCTGAGTTGCTTCAGCTTTTCAGTAGCTGGTATCATATAATTTATCTTTCCACCCTAAGCCCAGTAGAACAGTTTGATAGCTATTTCAAAATGACATAATAAACTAGGAATTTTGATAGTGATGATTAAAAAAAGCATTGTTAAAAGTATTAAACTATTCTAAGTTGGCTAGCCGTATTTACCAAACACTCTGCATTGTTTTTCATCAATAATCTGTATATCTTTTGTTACCATTGTTTACAGAGAGAAACTGATAATTTTATGCATTATACGAGTTGCTCTGAGCGTTTACATTAGACTAATGTTTCTATAGATATCATCGACTACCATTACTTGTACTTAAATCCATAATATTATTATATTAAATATAAATGGGAAGGCTATATAATATACCATCAAAGTTCATAAGTATGCTTTAAAAATGATTGAAATGATAAAAAATGGTTTCAAGCAAATGAATCCTTTAGGCTTTAAAGGCAGTATTTCAGAAGATCTTAAAGACTAGTACTACAGAATCACAAACAAAGGAATTTTATCAAATAACACATCACTTGAAGACTTCCAACAGCAGCAACAACTAAAATGAATAGCACATGTAACTCAAAGGGATAATAAAGATATAATAAAGTTTATTTTGCTCCAAAAATGTTTAAAGAGAAAGATTTTTTTAAAATTCAATCAACAGTAATGACAACTGTCCGGTCAATGAATGGCAAATGTTTCCTGTATGGAAACGGCTATTCATTATTATCATAAGAAATTGAAGAGTCATTTTGAGCCAGTGTTTTTCTTTGCTTGAGTCATTTTGAGCCAGTGTTTTTCTTTGCTTGAGTCATTTTGAGCCAGTGTTTTTCTTTGCTTGAGTCATTTTGAGCCAGTGTTTTTCTTTGCTTGAGTCATTTTGAGCCAGTGTTTTTCTTTGCTTGAGTCATTTTGAGCTAGTGTTTTTCTTTGCTTGAGTCATTTTGAGCCAGTGTTTTTCTTTGCTTGAGTCATTTTGAGCCAGTGTTTTTCTTTGCTTGAGTCATTTTGAGCTAGTGTTTTTCTTTGCTTGAGTCATTTTGAGCCAGTGTTTTTCTTTGCTTGAGTCATTTTGAGCCAGTGTTTTTCTTTGCTTGAGTCATTTTGAGCTAGTGTTTTTCTTTGCTTGAGTCATTTTGAGCCAGTGTTTTTCTTTGCTTGAGTCATTTTGAGCCAGTGTTTTTCTTTGCTTGAGTCATTTTGAGCCAGTGTTTTTCTTTGCTTGAGTCATTTTGAGCTAGTGTTTTTCTTTGCTTGAGTCATTTTGAGCTAGTGTTTTTCTTTGCTTGAGTCATTTTGAGCTAGTGTTTTTCTTTGCTTGAGTCATTTTGAGCTAGTGTTTTTCTTTGCTTGAGTCATTTTGAGCTAGTGTTTTTCTTTGCTTGAGTCATTTTGAGCTAGTGTTTTTCTTTGCTTGAGTCATTTTGAGCTAGTGTTTTTCTTTGCTTGAGTCATTTTGAGCTAGTGTTTTTCTTTGCTTGAGTCATTTTGAGCTAGTGTTTTTCTTTGCTTGAGTCATTTTGAGCTAGTGTTTTTCTTTGCTTGAGTCATTTTGAGCTAGTGTTTTTCTTTGCTTGAGTCATTTTGAGCCAGTGTTTTTCTTTGCTTGAGTCATTTTGAGCCAGTGTTTTTCTTTGCTTGAGTCATTTTGAGCCAGTGTTTTTCTTTGCTTGAGTCATTTTGAGCTAGTGTTTTTCTTTGCTTGAGTCATTTTGAGCTAGTGTTTTTCTTTGCTTGAGTCATTTTGAGCTAGTGTTTTTCTTTGCTTGAGTCATTTTGAGCTAGTGTTTTTCTTTGCTTGAGTCATTTTGAGCTAGTGTTTTTCTTTGCTTGAGTCATTTTGAGCTAGTGTTTTTCTTTGCTTGAGTCATTTTGAGCTAGTGTTTTTCTTTGCTTGAGTCATTTTGAGCTAGTGTTTTTCTTTGCTTGAGTCATTTTGAGCTAGTGTTTTTCTTTGCTTGAGTCATTTTGAGCTAGTGTTTTTCTTTGCTTGAGTCATTTTGAGCTAGTGTTTTTCTTTGCTTGAGTCATTTTGAGCTAGTGTTTTTCTTTGCTTGAGTCATTTTGAGCTAGTGTTTTTCTTTGCTTGAGTCATTTTGAGCTAGTGTTTTTCTTTGCTTGAGTCATTTTGAGCTAGTGTTTTTCTTTGCTTGAGTCATTTTGAGCTAGTGTTTTTCTTTGCTTGAGTCATTTTGAGCTAGTGTTTTTCTTTGCTTGAGTCATTTTGAGCTAGTGTTTTTCTTTGCTTGAGTCATTTTGAGCTAGTGTTTTTCTTTGCTTGAGTCATTTTGAGCTAGTGTTTTTCTTTGCTTGAGTCATTTTGAGCTAGTGTTTTTCTTTGCTTGAGTCATTTTGAGCTAGTGTTTTTCTTTGCTTGAGTCATTTTGAGCTAGTGTTTTTCTTTGCTTGAGTCATTTTGAGCTAGTGTTTTTCTTTGCTTGAGTCATTTTGAGCTAGTGTTTTTCTTTGCTTGAGTCATTTTGAGCTAGTGTTTTTCTTTGCTTGAGTCATTTTGAGCTAGTGTTTTTCTTTGCTTGAGTCATTTTGAGCTAGTGTTTTTCTTTGCTTGAGTCATTTTGAGCTAGTGTTTTTCTTTGCTTGAGTCATTTTGAGCTAGTGTTTTTCTTTGCTTGAGTCATTTTGAGCTAGTGTTTTTCTTTGCTTGAGTCATTTTGAGCCAGTGTTTTTCTTTGCTTGAGTCATTTTGAGCTAGTGTTTTTCTTTGCTTGAGTCATTTTGAGCCAGTGTTTTTCTTTGCTTGAGTCATTTTGAGCCAGTGTTTTTCTTTGCTTGAGTCATTTTGAGCCAGTGTTTTTCTTTGCTTGAGTCATTTTGAGCCAGTGTTTTTCTTTGCTTGAGTCATTTCCTAACACATTTACTCTATCTTTTCTACACCGAAGAAGCTGAAAGGATTTACAGAAAATAATTATAAAATAAAAATGTTTACCTAAAAATAGCACAACTTTTTTCTCGAATATCTGTATGTATTTCCTTTATAAAGTGTTTTCAACTGCCTTCTAACAAAAAGATTAAAAAAGGGAGAATCTTTATCACTTAGCCAGTTCTTAATAGAAGATATTTTATATTTTGCAACTAGAGAAATGTAATATAGACTATACCACAGAAGAAGATCATTTAGTCAATCAAAGAATGAGAGAAATCATCACAAGATTAATAATAATATTTACTCTCTAGTGTTGTGGAAATATCATATAAAAGAGTTTCTAGAGTTCATTTCAAAGGCTTGAATTTCAATAAAATATGTTTATATTAGTAAGCATAATTACAGTCAAAGGTCATCATCAGGAACGCTATGAAGAAAACTTTTATAACAAAAGGCGACACTGAATAAATTGCCTAATGTCTAGATAACTATTGACTAAAATATGAACCAATAGTTGTTATAGCACCAAACAATTACTGCAATAGATACAGAAGGTCAAATCAAAAACCTCTTACAGGCTAAAAGTTCATTCAACCATAATAAATATGAATATTCAAAAAAAAAATTGTTGCAGTTAGCATGAGGTATAAAAAATATAAGACTTTTTTCTTTTTTTTTTACTAAGGCCCAAGAGCCACTCAAGGTAGAGGGTTACTGTGTGAAATTATATTAGCATAGGAAAGAACAAATGTTAGGTGTATAGAGCTGAAGTAGACTTTAGAAGGAACTGGAAACTCAATCTTAAACAAGAAACAAGGGATAAACATCTACTCCTGTTTAAAACACAATAATACCCACTGTCAAGTTAATCGTGAATGAACCATCTTTACACAAATATGAATAATCCACAAATGGTAGCAATAAGCATTTGTCTGAAGTCCAAAGGAGCTGCTAAAAATCTCCTTACCTCAGAGGTTTGAAAACCTTTACAAGATGATCTATTGCTCTCAGTAAGTTTATGGTACATAGAAGTTTCTGATTAGCTTTCCACGCTGTTATTTCATTTCCCTCCCTAAAATCTTTTCTTCCTTCCTTTCATCCTTCCCCAGGGACTGTCTCACTTCTCATTTTCAATCCATCTGCATAGGCAAATTGCCTATCCATCTGCAAAGATAGCATCAGTAAATTTTACTGAATTTTTATTGTAAAAAAAAAAAAAATTTTTTTCTTTCTTTTTTTTTTTACACTTTCTCTTCATAGATTATCACTAGATCTTTCCACTAACCTCTGCTTTGTGGGGGTGACCCCCTTTTGCTCATTTGAACCCTTGGTAGCAGTTTACAGGAACCAATTATGATCTCTTGTTATTTGAAAAAAAAGACATTCCTTTGAAATTGGAAATGTCTGATTTCTAGGATTAAATTCCCCTCAATGACCCCTTTGGCTAGTTGGCAATAACCTCGTTTATGCAAAAACAAAACAGTTCCATTTATTTTTTATTCCCAATTTTGTTGGCTCTTTTTTTTTTTTTCAAACAATAGACTAATGGCAACCAGGTATACTGTTCAACACCTACGACTGAAATGACAACTCATCAAGAGATAAAGGGTGACCAAGCTAGTCTTACTATTACCAGTGAGTAGTATTTCTATGTGCCCCAGACTGTTACTGAATTGGAAATGCTCTTTAATTAGCGGGTCTCTTTAACGACTGACAATATATTTACTGTTATGCACAACACTATTTTTTCCATTGATTGAATGATTCATTTTCTACAGCTTATCAACACTTTAAATCCAGAAAATATTTTTAGATTGGAAGAATTTTTTTAGAGATATAAATGATTTATTGATATAAGTCTTACTTATTAATCCATATCTGGGGAACTGGGGGGGGAGAAGAGATGGATTCATACCTTTTCCAAGGGTATTTGCACATGTGTCAATATAATGAACTCTGCTCTTGGATTAACTATTCCAAGCCATCATCCATTACATCAACAGCACATCCAAGTTTACAGTACCTGGCACTCCTAAGTGGTCACCCATCCAGGTAATGATCATTGCTTAACTTTGGTGATCATACAGGAACCACTTTCAATGTTATGTAGACATAAACCATGACACTTTATGCCTCATAGCAGATAATGCTTCTGAAAGAAATATACCAATAGCAGCCTGTATTTATTCTTTGACATTTTTCCAAAGAAAGCAATTCTTACAGGATTTTACATTAAGTGGAAATTACAAAACCAATTCTACCTTATTTAGTTATGTATCTTTATGTTTGTATGGTAGAAGTTGGTCATTGTGATTGAGTCATAATAAAATGCCATAGTCTTCACAAGAGACCACATCTGCAAACCTATCATCTTGAGTTGTCCATATTTAATTAGATGGGCTCATCTGATGAGAAAATTAAAACTTCAATATTGAATATCATTCCAGTTGAATGAATTGATTGTAAGAATTATTCCATTATAGTAAAGCCAAAATTCATTTCTTAGGTTTAAGAAAACAAAAAGTATTTATACAGTCTTGTCAGCCATCATGCTAGTGATCTGCACTGAACAATGAGAAGTGTCATTATCAGATAAAAGAGTGAATAAAAATAATCAAATTATCACATCTATCAAAATTGTAGAAAATGTAAATAAATATCTGCACACTAGCTAAACCCAGAAGATAGTGGAATCAAAATTTCTTTTGTTCTCACAAACAAAAACTTGGTAATTTTAATGAGTTGAGGGGCTTGTGAAGAGATTTTCATGTGTTTTTTGTATATATTTTTCTTGATGCAGTAATGAAAATTTTATATCTCAGTATTGTGTTCATATTTCATTGAAAATTCCTATAAACAATAAAAAATGATTTGAATTCTGAGATTACAATTAATTCTTGACTTTTGTTCATCTTACTTTCTGCAGATCATTAATGCAGGGTGAACTTAGAATAAATAACCAGAGTTTCTAACAGAATATGGGATGAAAATTCAGTTCGTAGTAGAATGTAGGACTTTACTCCTACTTCATGTTGCTTAATGGCCAGAGACTATTCAAAATTGTCAGAGATTGTTCAAAATGGTCAGAGATTATTCAAAATGGTCAGAGATTATTCAAAATGGTCAGAGACTATTGAACATGGTCAGAGATTTTTCAAAATGGTTAGAGATTATTCAAAATGGTCAGAGACTATTCAAAATGGCCAGATATTATTCAAAATGGTCAGAGATTATTCAAAATGGTCAGAGACTATTGAAAATGGTCAGAGATTATTCAAAATGGTCAGAGATTATTCAAAATGGTCAGAGATTGTTCAAAATGGTCAGAGATAATTCAAAATAGTCAGAGACCATTCAAAATGGTCAGAGACTATTGAAAATGGTCAGAGATTTTTCAAAATGGTCAGAGATTATTCAAAATGAGCAAATTGTGATAAAAAAAGTATGGCATGAATAAACTGAATAAAAGTTAGGTTAAAAATTTATCATATAAATATAAAACATAATATAATCAACTTAATTGCTTTTAAATCAGAGTAATATTAAGAGCTACAAAGTGCAACAGAGAATTGTGGAGAGTTATGACTGCCTACATCATGAAGGAACGTATTCCATAGAAGAAGAAGATAACATTTCACTGTTAATTTGGTAATCATTATGTTAAGGCTGAGATTGAAAAGAAACACTAAATTACACCATAAGGCATAGTGTGGCAGGTTTTGAAAAAGACTGAATTCAATGTAAACAACTGTATAAGATCATCAAACAAAGCTTAAATAATACTGAATGTTAATAAAAGATATTAACAGAATTTGTGTCATGTTTTGTGATTATACATTGTATTTATCTGATGATTGTAAATAGTTTACTCCATACTACAAGAAACGATGGCATAATATCTATTATTAGAAAGCTTTCATAAGGGAGGTTTTAAATGTCAAACTTACCAATTCAAGGAAGATAACTCTATTATTAATGTGACAAAGAAAAAGCTTAACATTTTATAAGATAATTCTTCTGTTAGTGATGCCACTACAACCACTACAAATAATACATTGGAATAAAAACAGGTTTGAAAAGCTAAACATACATTTCCTATAAATTCTTCATGATACGTTAGTTATAAAATTCACAAGGCATAATCCATGTTGATATTATAAATGTATTAATTTCTATTCTGACATTAATGCTTGCATTAATTCCTGGCCAATGCCAAAGTAAAAAAGGCAGAATGAGTGCTAAAATCTGATTGGACTTCACTCAAACTTTGTAAAACGTACAGTTTAATCATTGAAATTTCTATGTTAGCACCAAAAATATTTAGTTTAAGGTAAAAAATGAATAATTTTATAAACAGAGGAATAAATAGAGTAGTGGTAAAGTCAGTGAGAAGAGATAAGAAAAGTCAAAACTTTGCTTCTAGATAGCAACTTCATAAAATAGAATAAAATACCTGTGTGATTAATGTTTACTTTTTCCTTATTGCAAGAATTTACCGTCACGCTCTCCTGTCAATATGTCAGAGAGAATGGAAGTTCTTGATGTATTTTTTAAATAAACCTTATTAATGGGTTACATAAACATTTAGTTCCTAATATGAAATCATTATCTAATAGATAAATATGCTAATATCTAAATGAGAAAAAAAATGACACACTTTAAATAGACACAAAACCAGAATACTTCATACTTTTCAGAATAACAATCATTTTTTACAGCAGCATCAATGGAATGACAGAAATGTTGGAAAGACTGGAAAAAGTGTTTTTTTAGGGGGGGGAATCATAGGGAGGGGGCAGAGCAAAGGATACACTTGTCTATTCATGGTTAAGAAAAGCAGACAGCTGGGACATCTTGAGAAGTGTTACACTGAACGCCCAATCAGGTTCAAGTAGGATTAATCTCCAATACAGATAACAGATATCAACAGAAAAGTAACGGAACGCAGATTCTGTCTTTGGACACTCAGAATTCTTCATCTTCTAAAAAAAAATTTTTTTTGTTGTTTTTTTTTCATATCTACCTATTTACCACACACAGTCTCTCTTTATCGAGTTTATTTGTTTTATCAAATTTTTTTTATCATTTATCTCTCTCTCTCTCTCTCTTTTGCAACCTGCGTCACTGTGTTCATCTCTTTATCTATTTAGCCATCTTGTTTTTTGTCTTTCTTTCTATGAATCTATTCCTTTCTTTTTGAAAGACTTCCTGACTGTCTGTCTGTCAAATATTTTGTTTCCTTGTCTCTTTATACATCTGCCCGTTAATCTTTCTGCATGTTTATCTCTGCCTAATTCAATCTCATTTTCTGCTTCCTAGTCTTCACATCAAATCTTTTCAATATCCTCATTCCCCTCGAAATCTTTTTGCCTTTCATCTACCTGTCACTCACTCTGTCTTGTGTTTGCTCAGACCATCTTTCTGTCAGTTTTTATTCCAAGAGTTATTCACAAGAGTCAGCTCACCTTTGTTTTACTGCAATCTTTTGACCAATTCATTCTTCAATCTTCCCCATTTAATCCCATAATCATTTGGATTATTTTTCCTTTTTTGGAGATGGTTCTTCAAGATCTGTATTCCAAGACTTTTGGAGAAAAAACATTCCAGAATCAGCCTAAAAAGTTATGGCAATACAAGTGGATCAATCAATCAATCCATAGCCTTAACTGAATTTTGATCTTGAATTTTCACTGTATAATATTTGCCATCAAATTAAGTGCATTAACAAAAAAAGAGACTATGTTGAAAAAATAAATACTTGTTATGTAAAAAATGCTTTTTTTCATTATTAGGCTTATTGATGTACATAATCCTGGGTATAATGATAAACTACATCTGGCAGCAAGATTGGGAGATTGGGGGTTTTGAGAAGAGTGGAACCACCTCTTAATTGCTGTTGTCCCCAGGTCCACCCCAACCTAGGGTGTTAGCACCTGTTAGGGTCCCAGCTATGGGCAAATAGTTAACCCTCAAACTGGGTTCAAAACACTATATAAGTATAAAAATACATTTTTATAGTAAATATACCAGCAATACATTTTCATAGTAAAAACAAATAAAACAATTCCAGCAATATATTTTTGGAAATGAAATTAATAATGATCCCAAGAAAATTAAATTTCGGCATTAAATGACCCATAAGGAATTGATATGCCACTAAACAAAAAGTATTAACTGTACCCTAAGAGAATATACATCAGTTCCGCTTTCAATGAATCTCTCATTGCAATATTCAATCTTTGATGTCAACAAATTTTTAAAAGTTCAAGTAAAAAATAAAACTTAGTTCATTAAATACATAAGTTTTTATATAAAGTTTGAGGAAAAACAACATTAATATTAAATATCTTTCTATGTGTGCCATGTCCCCTCTGTATATGGGTGATCATGGTCCTCCATAGCCTCTTGTCTTTAGTTGCTCTCTGCAATATTTGCTCTTTTATAGACACTTTTTATATTTGTAATACCTTTTCCATCATTCATTTGCTCAAGCTTGTCAAATAAGTTCCTCACCTTTTTCCTTGCCTTTGAACTAGCCTGTAAGTCTTCAAGCATTCTTTCTTCATTATGAATTTAAAATATTTCACTTATCTCTTTTTCTGATTTTTAGAAACAGATGCGTTTTATTGTTACTATTCTCCTGAAAACTTACTCATTTGTCATAGGTTCATGGTTTTTGCAACATTTCAAGACAAATGTTGTCTTGAGCCTGTTCTTTGGTGATAAAATTGTCCAACATTCACTGCCATATATGAAACTAAATCTTATACAGATCTACAGCATCCTTTTCTCCATTGTCATTGTTAGTTCATGATCCCCAAATAAATTAATCAATTTCTGAAAAGTAGTTTTCACTATTCCCCTGATGCATTCACATTTCAATGTAATATTTTCTGTTATCTATTCACAAATAAAAATATGATATAAGTATCCAATATTTATCCATCCAAAGTGATGAATTTATGAATCATTCAAATCTTTATGTTTTGTCAGAGAAAAACTTTACTATGGTCATTAGTACTTAACACAGATCAGAACTAATGCCTGGCAAAACTTCATTTAATTATAAATTTAATGTAATATTCACCAGATAAATGTTTTTTGATTTAACTCAATGCTTGAAATCTTTTATTTAATGATTCTGTTAGGTTTTAAATCTAACAAAAGAGATTTAATTATAAACAAATGAAGTAGAACTGACAATTATTTCTAAAATGTTTATAAAACTTATTTCAAAAACAAGAAATGTATAAATATTATCAACACTCAAGATATTCTTGAGTGTTTCTTATTGAATTTTGTACAAACGGAAAGAGTCAAACATTTCTGCTTAATATGGACAAAAGTTAGTGAGTTTCATTGGTTTTATATTGCAAACAGCTCCAAAGTTTCCTCATGAGAAAAGTCCATCGAAGAATTAATGATTCTTACAAATCATATTAATGTGTAATAGAAGTCATGCCGTTCAGGAATGTCCACATTCATATTTCTCCATTAAGCAAACATGTTTATGACCAGAGATATTAATACAGTTGCCCATAGTTGTAGTGTGATACTCAGTAACTTATCGAATGCTTTATATACTCCCAATAACAGATAACAGCTAGATGAATTGCTTTTCACACTTGCTGGCATCCATAAAACCAGACAATATCCTCAACCTGATATGCATCAAGGTTTTCAGGTATCAGGGATGAATTTTGGGGATGCACAGCCAATTTGAATGGGAAAGCTAAAAGGTGGCAACAATCATAATCTGAGATATGGACAAAGGATAAGAAAGAGGAGTAAACTTAAGGTAGTCAGAAAAGAATGACAGGAGGTGAGAACAGGCAGACAGGAATAAAGAGGGAATGAAGAAGAGAGAAACAGTTCTCCACAATTGACAGGATTAGATAATGAAAGCCAGATTTAGATACAGAGTCAAGCAGCTGATAATGCAGTTTGAATATTAAAGCAATTTTTAGTCTCTTTCTAACTGTATAGATTATGTAATGAGAAGCCTTTCTTTGTCCTGAATGGACTTGATGAATCTAAAATAGCCCAGACGTAACTACATTTGGTGAACCTCCCAGTCACCTACCTGACAAAATTCAAATGGGAATATTAAGAAAAAATACTTTTACTGCATTTATAAAACATTTAATGTTATTAAAGTACATATCTAGAGTTAAGCAAGAAAAAAAACTTTAAATAATACATGTGACGAGAAGAGGAAAAAATTTTTTTTTAATAATATGGCTGTAATTTACAAGTTAATCATTAGCCAACAAGACAGCTCATCTTCACTTATAAAACCCAGCGGATATTTCTTAGCCATTTTAGTGAGATGGAATTGGGTTTTATATGCCATCAAATATGCTAATTTATATAGAAATGACAAATAAAATGACATCATAAAATCTATAATGGACAAAATTTGTCATTTCTATATAAATTACTTGTAGTAATTGTAGTAAAATTACTTGTAGTCAAGATGATTTTATGATAACGTCATCTTGACTACAAGTAAAAATAATATTAACAACAGATACTAAATTTTCTTTAATAAAATTATGGAAAGAGAGCAAAAAGTTATGACTAAAGGTAAACTAGGTTGTGTCATTTTGCAGGGTACTATAGGCCTAATCATATTTGTAGGGTACTATAGACCTCATTATATTCATGGGGTACTGTGGATCTAACTAAATTAAGGGTGGCATAAAGTACCAGATTTTGCAAATTTAAAAAATATCAAAATATTTCATAATTAAGATAACTATATATAAAAATTTTACTTCTGACATTTTTGGAAAAAATCAAGGACTGAACAAGGTTTTTTTTTTATGATGACAAACCCAAATATAACAATTTAAAAAAAAAGCACTTGATGAAAGAATTTAGAATTTGGCATGTTTTAGGAATTAGTTCAAGATCTGTTATGTCAATAATGTCTGGTAAGTCAAGAGGATAAGTCATTAATTCTGCAAACATTGATGTGTTTATATATCCAGGAGTACTATGAAGTCAGTAAAATTATATATATATATATATATATATATATATATATATATATATATATATATATATATACATACACACACACAAGGCAGTGCTGAAAAGTTCTCAGCCCAACCCACTTCTTAAAATCTGACCAAATCACCATCAGAACAGAATTTACAGGGAAATCATTTCTTGGTTAGACCAAGAACTTTCAACACGGTATTTGTGTTTTGTAGAAACTTAAACACACCGGAAAACGGGTGACCAATAAGTGAGCATATGAAATAAGAACAAGATGAGATATTTCTAGACATGGACAGTAGAATAAGAAAAATCTCCCCCTATGGATTAAATAAAGGATTCAGTTTGAAATTCCCTAAAAGTAATCCAGATTGACAAGTACTTGAAAGAGGCCAGAGAGCGCAATGACTAAAAAATTGTGATGACAACATAATATATAATATAATAATGCTGGCCACTCATATTTGAGTATGCCTGTCTACGAGGGCAGCTAGCCAATCCCCTGTTGCAGACGCCTGCACAGGCACATTTCTGTTTGTTCAACATCTACATAATTCACTTGTAATTTATACAACACCTATGATAAGCAGACCTTAGAGTTTCTGGGATAGAGGGCATTATCTGGTGTGATCAACTGTCTGAATAAGGCAAGTATACTCAAACCTCAGTCATGATGAATTGTCACTTCATGCTAGCACAACCATTGACACCTCCTAAATAGTTCCATCTACACAATTTCACTCACAATGGTTTTTCAAGTAACAAAATAATTATTTTCCACCATCATATTTATATGCGCGCACATTCACATGTATGTATATATATATATATATATATATATATATATTTCAGTTTACTATCTTTAGAGGAGAAAGTGCTCAATATTGAAGAGAGAGTGTTTATAGATATAGACAGTGCAGTGCATCTGTCTATCTTTCCCTATATATATTTATATGTACACATATGCACATAGTTATAGAAAGAGAGAGGGATACTTACAGAACAGTGATTATAGATTTTACAAATATAAAAATATATTGCAGATGTTAAGTAAAATATATTATGGTATTATGGTGACAATCTCTCGGTGGTTATCATTCATGAAATTCAAATACACATCTATCTGGCTTCAGATGCAACAAAACCCAAAGAAATTGCCCATCTATAGAGACAGAAGATAGTACCTAAAAGTTCAGGGAATCTGTCGGCAAAATAATTATTTTCCCATTTTTCACTATCATATTTATATGAGTGCACAGACACACAAACATACACACATATATGAATTACTATGAAAATATATATATATGTGTGTGTGTGTGTGAATAAATAAAAGTGTGTGTGTGTGTGTGTGTGTATGTATGTGGTTCAACAAGGTCTCACCAGTAGTAGGAATCTGTTTATCTGACCTCACCTCTTAGCCATAGCAACAAGATCCAAAGGAATACAGGGCACTTGACTGCAGGAGTTGCTAGAAGTCTGACAGCATTGAGGCAGTGTCAGGGTTTTACTCTAGTTTTTCTATATCAATTTATTTCCATAGCCTTTTCCATATTTGAATATGACCACAAGTTTAAAATCAGATTTTTCCTTCTCCTAGATGGATTATCTTCCCAGGCTGACAAGCTGTATCTACCCAGAGCAGCTGGTTATGAGATGCCAGTGGTCGACCTCTGCACATTCTCCAGCTTGGAGCTGGACTTGACTGCCAGAGACTATGTCAACATTTTATAGAAGGGAAACATGAACAGATAATTCATATTTAATGAAAGCAATACTTCAATAATAATGAAAAACATGCAACAGAATATTTTGGAAAAACTTACAGATAAATGATAATAAAAAGGTATGTAGCAAATTTAGATTTAAAGGAATGCATGCGATATGTTTTTTTAGAAAGAAAATACAAAGATTAAATATTGTTTCTGACATAATCTGAAATGTTCTAATCAAAGTTCAGAATTTACCCCCTCCCCCCCCCCAAAAAAAAGGAAAGTTTATATATACAGAGGTTTAGAAAATATAACAAGAAATGTTCCAGAGGAAACATTTAATATTGCAAACAACATTCAACCAAGTAAGAAAATTTCCTGTCATTCAGACAGACTTTAAAAATTGTTCAAAGAATAATTATTCCAAAATATCTACTTGATATCTATGTTTATTGCAGAGTTTAGATCTTTGTAATTTGGCATTACAGGTCATCAAACCTTTACAAATTACAATTGTTTGATTTTCCAATCACAACCATGAAATAGTATGCCTGACTGTCTCTAACCATAACTGCTTTACATTTGGCAGTGTGAATGTTTCCCATCTTGGTGTCTTTACATCCAAGTGCTACACTTTGTTCAAGTTTCATTGTTAGTAATGTTCTAAGTAATATTTACAGAACACAAAGAAGTTTTTGTTAATCCTTATATTGAAACGCTTGTTTTGCAAAACATTCCATAGGTAAAAAGAATACATTTCTATTTTTTTAAATAATTACAGAGCGCGTTCATGCATGTTTATAAAAATCACCATCATAACAGAATGCAGATTTTATTGCACTTATAAGTTTGACTTTGTAATTTACCCCTGAAGATGATCTTGGAAAAGATTGAAAGTACTTAGGTTAGAAAAAACTACAGCGCCTTCCTTGAGGAATTTCATCTGATTAGACAACTGGAAAGGATCTGTATAAAAATAAATAGATACAATATGTCTATATTATTCAATTAAACATGTTTGAATGAAGATATGCTGCCTATATATATATATATATATATATGAAGAAATATAGTCTTAAAGTGTGCTATATTTCTAGGATAAAGTGCTCAGTAGCAGAGATAGAGCGTGTGTAAATATAAAAGTGAACATAGAAGTCAACACTTAGAGGCGACAGTCTGTTTCATGCTAGATGAAATCGTTGGGCCACGAGTACTGTTATTTTTCTCGTCTATTTATATATTATATATATACATATATATATATATATATATATATATAATCTCCAAATGAGATAAATATAAACATATATATATATATATATATATATATATATATATATATATATATGTACAGTGCTGTGCAAAAGTAAGTGAACCCCTAAAATAATATTTAAAATAATTGTCTCTTTTTTCCCAGATAATCAACAAATCTTAATTAAACTATATATTCATTAAGAAAAACATTTGTTAAATCAATTACAATCATTTTCAAAAAATTTTCTCAAGCTGGAATAAAAATATTAATTAGAAATTAAGATGTGCAAAAGTAAGTGAACCTTTACACTCTGTAATTTTGTTTTACATGGTTGCTAGTGTAAATAATTTTAAAGATTTTTATCAAGCTGGAATAAAAATATTAATTAAAAGTTAAAATGTGCAAAACTAAATGAAGCTTTATGTTTACACTCAATATTTTTGATTGACATGGTTGCCAGTGTAAATAATTTTTATTTATATGTAAAATTCAAAATGACCTAGGCTCATTTTTATGGTAAGCTGTGTATATTGCAGTCAAACAATATAACACAATGTGTATGCAAAAGTGTGCAGTTAGAGACTAAATACAAAAAAATATATAGATCAAAAGAACTTTCTGAAGATTTAAAAAATCATATAGTTGAAACCTATAATGAAGGAGAAGGCTACAAAAAAAAAAAAATATATATATATATATATATATATATATATATATATATCATAGAAGATATGGGTTTCAGTCTGAAAATGCAATTCAGTAAAAGAACAAAGTTTGAATTTTACTTGAGGTTGCTCATGCTCACTTTAAATTAATGGACATTTGTGTAAAAACATGAATGAATTTCTTCCTTTGCTTTATCTAATCCTCAGGTTTCTTGACAAAATGCTTGACAGAGAAGAGATTGGAAGAATAATTATTTGTGAGCACCATTCCCCCATAACAGTATTATCTGCCAAAGCAGTGACAACAAAAATGTTACACCCAAAGACAACATTATATATATATATATATGTGTGTGTGTGTGTGTGTATGTGTGTGTGTGTGTGTATTTCCTGTTCAGCAATGGAATGGGTTATAATAATGGCTTCATACAGTGACCATCTTAGTTTCATAGACTTCATAAAGTGAGCAAGTAGAAATACATGAAATAATATTGCAACTACTTAACAGTCGTCCATGTCTATGTCTTATAAGAAGGCCAAAAAAATATTCTTTTGTCTTCCTGAAAGGAAAAGTTGTTATAGATTTTATACAGTGTAACAATATATATAGAAAAATAAATACATAAGGAATACATACAGAAACATTTCTAATCTGCTTAAGACATCCTTCAAGATTGTGAACAATTTCAATGTGACTACCACTCATCAAATATGCAATGGCATTATGACGCTGCTCCAAAATTGTTAAATCCCTTAGTGGCCGCAGGAACCAGTTCCTTAAAAGAGAAATTGTTTAAATACAATAAGCGAAACGGAAAACAAAATAAAGTAAAAATAATCTGGATGAACTTACAAATTTTACAAGCATTAGAAACAGTGAATAAATAAGTATGCATTTGTAGGACAATATATTCTCTATTATGTTGAAGAGTGAAATAGTTGCTAATAATAGTTTTTCATTGATTTTACCTTGATCTGCTAATATGAACTGTTTTTATTATATAAAATAAACAAAAATCTAAATAAATAAATCAACAAATTAAGTAAATAATAAACAAACTCAAAATGCTTTTATGAACACAAATAAATATAATAATCAACAACAAACAAGTAATCAATAATAAATAACAAGTAAAAAGTTAACAACACTATAAAATAGCTACAAATACCGACATTTGGATTCACAATTATTTCTATTCAATAGCCTCTAGAATAATTTGAAATATAACTGTTACTGCCTACCAAATAAGCACTATGATAAGACAGTAGACCTTGCTTGCCATAATGCACCATCTACCAGCAAATAGTCCACAGAAAACATGGCCTGAAGATTGTGTTCAAGCATGAAACAGATTGTTGCTGTTCAGTGTTGACCTCAGTGTCCACTTTTATATTTCTATATATATTTATTTATGCATATATTCAAAGTACATAATCACTTTAATCTGCACTATTTTGTGACTTAAAAGAAAAATAATCATAATGTATAATTCTTTTTCTTTGTATTGGTTCTTCTAAGTAAATGTGGAATTAAGCTTGTGTATTGTCATTGCTGTAACCTTTCATCATTTGTCCCTAATCCTCACTAATCTCTACTCACTTTTCATCTACGTTTCTACTGTTGGTAAAGCTTTAGAACCATTGTTAATAACTAAAGATGTTTAGTCATCATTTTCAATTGACAGTAAAAAATGGTGTATTGTTAATCTGAAATTACAGAAGGATTTCCTCGTTTATTATCAGTAACTTCAAACAGCTATCTCTCAATGTTGAAGAATCAAATAGTTGCCTATGAGACGCGGTCCTTGAACTGCTTTTTCTTGAATCTGCTTCTTTGCCTTGTAGTCTCTTCAAATGCTGATAATATGGCTTTCTTTTGGCTTCACTGCTTTACAAACTATTTTCTTCTTTGTTTCTTTGGGACAGAGCTTTCCATTTCCTCTCTGTTCAACTTCTTTCCCATTAATTTCTGTACATCTTTAAAATAAATAATTCAGCTCACCAGTATGAATAAATCAAATCGGAATCTTTTGTTTCAGATTCTTTTTTTAATCATTCACCTCAAGCAAGGCAATAACATCCCTAAGAGGCAAGGGGTTATTGAGTGTGATTATGGAAAGAAAATGATTAAAAGAACCCAATTAAGAAAACAGAGGATAATTGCCATTACATTTAAATTTTTGAAGATCAAAGTTGACTGGAGAGAAGAATCCAGAAGAGATTTCCATAAGCAAGAAGTGTGATAGAAAAATGTTAGCACAGAAATTATGGTTACATCTAGTCATTTCAACTCTGAAATGATGAGACCTTACTGCCAATCTAGTACTGCACTTAAATTCATAAAGTCTAGGTACCACAGAAGAAAGTTCATCAGAACAATTACCATGAACATATTTATAGAAAAGGCACAGGGAAGCTACATTATGGCGATGAGAAAGTAACTGAAGCCAAGATGCCAGGTCAGAACCAATAACATTGCTGATTTTTCTTTAGATTTTATTAAGAATCTCTAAATTAGGTACCTCCAAAGATTTGGAATATCTAAGGTTTAAAATTAATTTTTAAAATGAAAAACCTTTATTGAAGCTTTTATCTTAGTTTTAATTTCAAACTAATAGATTAAATTTAATATTTCCAATAAGTAAAATATTTGCTGCATTTCAAACCTAAGTTGAATTGTCAAGAAGGAAGTTTTATTTCGAAACCAATAACATTCACTGATTTTAGCACCATTTTTAGTCATATGGCATAAGAATGTAATTCTGCTTTTTAAAACATTTTTCAAAAATAAAATAAACTTTTCTGAAACTTTATTTGAGGAATATTAGCTGATTTAAAGTAGCATTAAACTGATTCGAAACAAATATTATTTACTTTAAGTTTAAAATATTGCAGAAATGCATTTTCTTAACACAGTAGTAGCTGTTTCTTTTAAGTGTTGACAGGGTGACAGCTTGAATGACAGATGGAAGTTTACCTAATGTCTTTTAGGATGGATATATCTGTAAAATTTACTTAAGGAATATAATGTAAACGCCTTGTTATATAATTTTTAACTACCTAGTAATCTTAAAAATTTAGGAAAATATTCTCCATAATCTAATGTTTTATTAATTTTAGGTAATTTGGCTTTAAATTTACTGTAGTTATCACTCTTATTTTCTGATAATGTTGTGTATGAATGTCTGTATTTACAAAAATCAGCACATTTATGCACACTAAACAATTTTAAATTCTTTTTAAAATATTGGTATTCAATGAATTGTAGTAAGCATTGACATTTATGATTAGTAAATATAGTTTTACTTTATAAAAATATCACTTAATTTGGACAAAGTAATTTAAATTAAAAATTTAAAAGATTCAAAACTTTATAAATTATTCTGTTTAAAATTTTTTTTAAATGTAAACAATTCTTGTAAAAAGTAATTATTCATCAATTTTTTTTCTTAAGACAATAGTGTGCATAATATATCTTATACATAAAAGCAATTAAAAGCTTTTCTAATTAAATAGTGTCTTAGTTTTATTGCATTTTCTATTTAACAATTCAGAGTAGATTTTTGGTAACTGTGTTTCTGTTTTACAAAAAGAAACGAATGATTTAAATTCTCCAATGAGTTCTGTTTTTAACTAATACAAACATTAACTGGCACAAAACTCAATTTTTCAAAATTTCATGAAAGTAAGTAAGTGGGAAGTAATAGTTGGACTATTGTCCTCATCTTTGTCACCATATTTATTACAATGTTTTGGCCATTGTACACTCTGGCCTTCTTCAGGTGGTTGGAATGTCAAACTGAACCCTTTATTTCACTCACTGGGGTAGACTGTTCTAGTTCCACGTGCCATGTTTAATGGATGTCAATTATCAGTTATCACATGGCACAGTGGATAAAGGCATTGGTTAGATCCAGTGACAGGACCCAAAGAGTGTGAGTTCAATACCCGGTTAAGGCAGTGGAGAACTTTTAGAGAGAAAAATTAACAGGAGATAACTGATAACTGACATCCATTAAATATGGCATGTGGAACTAGAACAGTCTACCCCAGTGAATGAAATAAAGGGTTCAGTTCGACATTCCAACCACCTGAAGAAGGCTGGAGCATACAACGGCCGAAACGTTGTAATAAATATGTCGACAAAGATGATGACAATAGTCCGAATAATGTAAATAATGTACATAATACCTCATCTCAGAAATACAGACAAATATTGGGAAGTAATAGATTGAAAAAAAATATTTTTCTCAAAATTTTCACTTATTTGTGAATAAGTCCTGATTAGTTTCATTAAAATTTGACAATTATTTGATTTTTGCAAGAATTTCCAAATTAATGTGTTTTTCACTGCAAAAAAAAGATGCTAAAATTTCCTATACTAGTCTTTGGTCACCGGGCTGACAAAAAAAAAAGAAGATTTTTAACCAATATTCCAAAGGATCAAAAAATGTAATAATCAAAAAAATCCTTTGGACTTTCCTCTGAATAACAAAGACTTTGATGATAAAACTTTGTTTTTATTAAGTTTGGGGCATTTTTTTCATAATGGTATGCTCATTTTTAGTGAACCTGTGCAGGTACCTACTCTAAATATATACCAGGAAAACCAGACCAAATGCACCAGCAGTATTTGAATCTTTGGGTATATATCTGGTTTATGATGAGGAAATATAATCTGAAATTATATCTTAAATATGCATTTAAACAAGTAAAATGTTTTTATTACTCTTTAGATCAAGTTATTAAATTACTGGGATAAAGGTTTCCATTTATTTGATTATTTTGTATTGGAATAAACAGAGTATACCTTACATTTAAGAAATTTCAGATTTTGAATCCAAATGTCACATTCATAAAGGCCACCCTTATTTTGTTAATTAACAATAAAAGCTTTCAAGTTTTAAAAAATTAACAGTCCCATTGTATGCACAAAAAACAATTCTCTTTAAACGTGCAATTTGGAACACAGCTTCCTGGAAGCCTTCATATATACAGTGAATTCCCCAAAAGTCTAAGCATGCTATTTTATGCATAAGATATTTTGGCACATTTTGTAAAGAAAAAGGAAAATAGCTGTTTGGATTGATAAGTGAAATCAGAATTTTACTAACTTTTAAGTAAAAAAAAACAACATATTTGTCATTTACTCTAATTTATGGTTTATATCAATAAAAATCCTATCTGTCAAGTTTACAAAGTTTCCCAAAATAGATGAAATATTGTAAATTCATTTAAGTTATCAAAATTGAAAAAAAATTCAGCAGAAAATTACTTTTATTTACGTCATTTCTGTGGTTGACTTCAAGTATTTTACACCTAACACTAAGCATTTTGCATACTATTTTTTATTTCATATTAAAAACACCATAAACATGCTTACAGGCACTAAAATCATTTACTTTGAAACATGAATGATTTTATCAGCTGAGAATTAATAAAAAATACTGAATAGACACACAAGCTAAAAGTCTGTAGTTTCTTCAAAGTGTAATTTAAACAGGACGCGTTTATTTATGACACCAAATGAAATGTAGAACAGAACAAATAAAAATAAAATTGATATTAATGAATGGGTGGATCTTTTTAACCTACCTATAAGCTATTGTGAATTAATAAAAACACCAATTCCACCTTTCATGACCAAATTTTTACTGGTGAATACCAAAGTAATAAATATTTAATTAGTAGATTTCATTCAAGTACATTTTACTTGAAGAAACAAAAAGTATCTGAACATTTAAAGAAGATTTAAACAGAGATTGAAACATTAAATATTCATATTAATGTTTTAAATACCATGCGACTTCCGAATATAAGAAATCATGTCTCCTCATAGTTTCCTTTATCTTTTAATTGACTAAATTGACATGACATTTTGGGAAAGATAGTAGAAGGGGTTCTCTGTTGTCTTCTACACAGTTTTGATTTCTCCTAGATTGGCTGTCATCCAGGATGATAGAGCCCAGTCTACCCAGCTATTTAATCCACAGTTTGGGGAGAGTAGATTTTATGCTAATACTCCCCCAATACCAGGCCCCCAAGAGCCACTAAAGGTAGAGGGATACTGTGTGTGTGTGTGTGGGGGGGGGTCTCTGAGTGTAAGAAAGAGCAAAAAGTGATGTTCATGGGTATAGGTTGAAAATATTTTAAGAGGTTAAGATTATAGTGATTGGGAGTCTGTTCCACAAAGTAGCATTTATTGGGAAGAGGCTGTTCGAATGGAACTGACTTCTTACTAATGGGATACAAAGGGAATGGGGATGATTCATCCTTGTGGACGTGGCATGACAGGTTCCAGTTGTAATAGTCAAGAATAGTGGAATTAAGGAATGGAACTCATCAGAACACATGGCATGGAAATAGCAATAAAGCAGCAAGAGGCTCACATCATTTTGTTTGGGGGTTGGGAATTGTAGGATGGAAAATAATTTGTCCCGAACAACGCCACATAGCTGATTTTGAACTCTATCAAGATAGGCCTGGTGAACAACTACAGCCAAGAGTTGGATTCATACCTTTTCCAAGGGAATTAGTGTGAAAGTGAATGCAACAGTCTAAAGAGACATTTGAATTAAGCTGGCCTTATCAATACTCTATGCCAATAAACTTTATTTCACTCTCGTGTTTATGTGATACCAATACTGGGAAAAATATTCCAGTAACCAGAGACATCAGTACTTTCTCTCTTCATGTCCCTTCTTCATTGGCGATTGCTAATTTTGGTAGACACATGCCCTATCCTAATGCATATATGCATCAAAGTTTTATATGGAAAATTATATTTCTAGAATATTCATTGAGGATCAAATAAATTAGATCTGCAGAACTAACCAAGAAGCCACTGTCTTAACAAGAGATGATTGATTTTGAAATGACTAAACAGGTCATATATTTATCATGGAAACAGTAAACCAACATTCTCAAATATTGCCTACTCATTACCACCTTTGACAGAAGAACCATATCTTTCTTTGCTCTTTTTATTGTCATATCTACTCCATTGTTGATGCTAGCTTACCACAGACCTTTTAACAAAATCTTTTGTAATAATGTTGTGAATTTAGAAGTACCTACAGAGAATTGAATTTTTAAAATCTTAAGTAATATTTCAAGAATCCAACCTGTCTTGTTTTCTCTCATTGTATCATTCTTATAATAAATTTTACTTGTTTATTGTACACACTCCCAAACTAAAATATCCACACAACTATTTTTTTTATACCTATACACATGGCCCAGTGGATAAAAGTGTTTCTTGAAGTAATCCAGTGACTTGACCCAAAGAGTTGTGAGTTCAATACCTGGCCACAGCAGAGGTGAACAAAAAACTTGGAGAGTTGATTTACTAAAGGGAATTAACTGAAACTGAGATATCTAGAAAAGGCATAGCCTGTGGAAATAGAACAATCTACCCCAGTGGATGAAATAAAGGGTTTAGTCCAAAATTCCAACATATATCACCTGAAGAAGGCTGGAGCGTACAACAACCAAAATGTGAATATGATGATAAAGATGAGGACAAAGTAAAGAGTGTAAATATTTTTTTAATAAATAAGATACCTTTCAGGTACTCTTTTTTAATTCCCTCGTCAAAATAAAATGATTCCTATAACATGATTTATGGTCCCATTTGATATATTGGTAAACTTAAGCTTAAAATTAAAATAATATACAAACCTGAGTAGTTTACTTCCTATTTGAGATTTACACCTGTTTAGAATCCCTGTAATAAACAAAAACATTTGATATTTGAAAAAATAAAATAAAAATTCAAGTAAATTATAAAATCACAAAAATAAAATATTTTCTAAGCAAAATGTATCCTGTTGTTTGTTCCGCACATAAGACAGCGTCTCTTGATTGTAATCACAGAAACAGGCAGTCATAAGAGTTGTTCATGCAGAAATACAAACCAAAAAACTTCAAAACAATTACAACAGTAAAAACACATGCTAAATTATTGAAACTAAGAAAATGATGAAAAGATAAGCCTAATAATTAACTGAATAAAACTGAAAAGTGAGAATACAATTTTCCTTTGTCTTGGGCATGTACAGTGGCTTGCAAAAATCTACACCCCCTTGAAAATTTATGTATTTTGTATAATTTAACAGGGAACAACACATTTTTCTAAGTTATATGATTTTAAGAATCAGCGTGAAATGTTTAAAATGTAACTTTTATATCAAAGGAAAGTGTGATGAATCTGCTTATTATTTAAAAATCAATGGAATTGAAAAAATGTGTTGTTCCTTGTTAAACTATACAAAATATATAAATTTTCAAAGAGGGTGTAAACTTTTGCAAGCCACTGTAGGTTCCGTGAATTAGTCAAGCAAATCACTATTAAGCAGTAATGCGTTGAGCCTTTGTACACATCAACTCTTTATGCCAGGCATAATGAAAACACAGTTTTTCAACCTCTTTTTCTAGTCAATTCCTAATAGCCAGGGGCTTTATTTGGGCAGAATGGTGGCTGCAAATATTTAAAACTCTTTGGTTTTATTCAATAAAGAACACAGAGATGTACATGACACATGATTGATATTGTTATCTAATGCATTCTGATTGTCAAGACTTGGTCCAGAATTTCTGACATTACTCAAAAGTGATACTGTCAATCTTTTTATCATTAAAAAACCAAATATGAGCATGGAGTTGTGTCAAGGAGTTTCACTCCTTGCACAATTACATCATGACATGACATCTGATCTCAGGAAAAGACAGTTCCAGGTGAGGACAACCAATATGCAATCAAGCGTCTACTAGTTTTGATCAGTACTGGAGATTAAGTAAGCATTCATGTGAAGCAGCATGAGTCTTGGTTGTCAGCATAGAGCATATTGAATGCACCCTGTCTGACAAGGTCCCAGTGACTCATAGGTAAGAATAATGAATTCAATGCAAGGCTTATTGGCTGCAGTATAATTTCATTATAAAATTCACAACGCCCATAGACTTGGGAATTTTAAGGCATGGTCTGGATAACAGAAATTCCATGGTGAAAAAAAAAAGTTTCTTACATTCAATGACATGAATAAAATACTTGTGCTTGACTGTATGAATTCAGGTCATCCAAAGACAGCAAATAAAGCACAGCATGATTATTTGTGATGACCTATCTGGATAAACAAAACAAAAAGAGATTTTTGTAGTAAGTATTGATTAGTTGAAGTTGATGGCAAAGGACTTTTGAAACAAAACCATGTTTCTCAAATGTGTAATGGCTTTGATCAAATGTGATTTGTCATGTTGATGAAACTTGTGTTCACTCAGTGCAAATGAGGTCAAATGTCTTTTTTTGACATTCTCAACAGAGCTCGCTTTGTTTTAATGAAATCTAGCCTTTGCATAATGCCTGCTAGACAAAAAGAGTTGTACTGTTAAATTAGCATACCAAGGCCAAAAACTTGATGATAGGCAGATTTCAAGTCAGTTATACTAAAAAAGAATTGATTTCTTGGTATACTGCTACTTCACCAATCCTTGATCGCAAATAAGCATCTAACAGTATGAAATAGTTCAAAATCTGAGAGTAATCAACTAACATTCTTTTTTAGTCTCACTCAGTAGTGGTCATTACAACATGAGCTAAACAAGGGGAAATACTTGGCTCAATTAATCACTTTAGTTGCGATAAAGTGTTTATCTTGAGAACAATATCTCCTTGACTTGTAACTATTGGGCTGCAATCCCTTTTGTAAGATTAGCAAAAAGTCCCAAAGGGGAAATAGCAAATGTATTCGGCAAAAGAGACGTTTTTTTATTTTTTCCGAATGCATTGTAGTTATTGGATGTAAATCCCAATTCAGTTTCTTTCATTTTCCTTTCAAAATAAATTTCTCTTCAAAATGTTTCATACAGAGAAGTGAATTTTTTGTAGGAAACCAATCAATACGATTAACAAATTTTATCCATTTTTCTACGAGGTTGGATTTTCCAAGAGGAAAAGAAAATGTCATTATTTTTTCACTGTTAGTAACATATCCACTAGAACAACCAAATGCAACACATTTGTTTACCATTTTTGTTCAACAAAATATCACAACAAACTTTATAATTTAATCTTTAAATGCAATGGACTATGAGATAGAAAATTTACCTAATGGCGATCACTTGTGAAATAGGCCATATACACAATTAAAAATCATAAAAGTGAGATAATTCACAGCCATTTATAATATGTGTATTAGTGGAAAAAAAAGGTGTAAATATTCATTTTAGTGTTGCAAACATGTCTAGGGAATTGAAATAGTATCTGATAAATTCCACGTAATTGTATGTTGTTAATTTACATTTTAAGAATTCAATTTTTTAACTTACCTTTTAGTCTAGCAATTTTCTAAGTAGCCATTATCTTTTTTTTTTACATTGCATCAGGCTGTTAGAATTCAGCTTGTTATATGACATGTGGGGTCATATAATACTAGTTGGACATGTCTTGTCCCATTTAATTAGTAGAAGCAGAAAGTTAAATTTCTGAGGTAACTAATGTACAGCAAAAGTTGGAAACTGACATGCAGTACATAAACCTTTAACAAAATGTTCTTTTTACATCTCTTTTCTTTTTAACCACTCCCCTCCAAGCAAGGTGGTAATGCCACTAGAATACAGGGGTCTACAGGGAGTAAAAGAGAATAGGGAGGATGGGGAGGATTGAGAGAAGGGCAAGGGTCCAAGGAGGTCGAATATTGCGATTGACATTTTGTGTACAGGTTTTCGAAGATTGTAGTTATGAGGGAAGCAAGGAAACAGAAGGGAGTTCCACAGGCGGGAAGTGCGGGAAAAGAAACTGTTGGAGTAGAAGTGGCAGTTGCATTTAGCTATTTCAACATCAAAAGATTGGGACCTAGTTGTCAAACTAGTAGCATGCTTAAATTCATTTAGTCAGAGCATCAAGTTTGTCAGAGGAGTTGCCATGAAAATATTTGTAGAAAAGACAGAGGGAAGCCACATTAGTGAGAAAGTGACTGAAGTTGAGATGCCTGGTCAGAAATAATGACATTACAAATACTGAATTTTGTCAAGAATCTAGAGATATACAGCAGGAACACCAGACCAGCATCATCAAGCATCACAACGCACTGTCTTTCACAAAAGAAGCCGAAGGATAGATAAATAGGTGGACAATTTATACATTAAAATGAATTAACAAATTTACAGATTCAAGAAGGAGGTAAATTGCAAACTATACAAATTAAAATTTAGACTAAAATTCAAGGTGGAATTCAGTGTAAAATACAAGTTTAGGAAAATTCAATCTAAATTTCAAAAATCCTCTGAGGGCCCCCGAACAAATCCTGGTTCAGCATTTCAAGTTCAGTATTGTCTTAGAATATCATCCCAGATAATTTATTTTCAAAATTCTGAAAGTTTGGTACGCCAGGCTATATCCACACACTCGGTTGTTTTCTCATGTAAAACTTTCTATGCTGGACAGTTTCAGTAAAGAAGCTTCTCATTCCTTTTTTCTTCACACTGAACCACTTTCTCTCCAAATAATCTTTCAGGAAAGTAGGTTTCTTTCAAGTCCAGTAGCTGTTATTGTACTTTCAAGTACTGATGGGGGAGGGGGTCCCTTCCTAAACTTCTATTTGAAGTAGTGTGAAATGTCAACATCTTGGTTATGTCATTATTTTCTCTTTATGCTACACATGCTCTTCATTTTAGTTGTTGAAAGTCCTCAAGTGTTGTGCTTTCTTTTATTTGGTACAGTTTTTCTTTGTGATTCTGTATCCCCACCCCATTAAGTTCAAAAGAAGGATGGCCCTCACTGATGTTATACTTCATTGCAATTAGATCTCTTTCTGATTCATTCTGCATGTTGGCTGTATGTCAACACCAGGAAGACAAAATACAAAATATAACTGTTGTTTTCTGCACATAGGCTCCAAGCATCAATTCTAGTCCAAAAAGCAAACCCCTGCAATGACACAGTGGCTAATTACAAACATTTCTGCCAGAAAGGGAAATATGTCTGGGGACTGCCAGATCTCCTTAAAAGCAAGCCTCCCATAACAACCACTAGCAGTTTCAGGCTGTCACGCTACCTGCTGACACACAGGATGCTGCCACTGTCACTGTCAACAACAGGTTTGACTAATCTCACCTGACTCTTCACACACAGAAACCAACAGAGCTTTGACTCTGCCAAGCTCCCGACACCCACCAACGTTATTTATAACATCACACATGGAATTCAACAGAGACCAACGTCACTGTGGCATAACCGACTCACTACAGGGATACCCTTGCAGTCATCACCAAGAAACAACATCCAACTTCCTTGTCATCACTAACCTGACTCTCTACAGGCATTCCCTTGTAGTGAGACATTCCACCACAGGCCTACCAGCTACACTAATCACTCATCACCTCAGTAACCAATGCACCTTACCACAAATCGACCCACCACCGTGACCGCAATTGATCAACACATGCATCAAACCCAACTAACAACTATATGCTGTAACCTCGGTCAAACCAACCCAAGAAATCGGTCAAGTCTCAGCACTACCCTTACTTCTAATTGCTTTCCTGATGATCAGAAACTGAAATATATATTTCATCCAATTTTCCAATAACTGTAATATATCTTGTATATTAAATGAATGCATGTTGCTTAAAAACCTAATCCTTGTTATTCCTTTCCTCTTGCAACCAAATGCTTGTTATAACACCAAGATCCATAGGCTTCACTCATTCAAAGCCATTTTAACCATTCATCTTAGAAAGCAGTTGTATACAACTGACAGTTTAGTTATTTTTAAATGAGTTTGGTACTATGCACGACATCCATATGAAAGTTTGATCTAACAAGAACATGATTCATGTTTTCCACTTTATGATTAGGTTTTAGAGAAATTTGAAGTGTAGGGGTGAAACTATGCCTAGCACAGTGTATTTTTATGTTCAATTTCCTCATATCTTATACTAAATTTGTTATAACTGATCTATACAACGAGGTGTTTGAAGTGTTTAGTATTTACTAAATCCATATCTTGAAATTTTATGAAGGATTCAGGTTAGGTACCATCACTACATTCATTCCAATTCCAGATGATACTTTCTCTTTTGGAAAGGTTTATCCTGAGTCCTATTTCTTGGAATATTTGGCAGAGGATGTTGATTATTTTCTCAAATCATTCTTGTGCCAATTATGAATAACCTATGTCATTGGCATAGCTCCCCACATCATCATCATCAATACATAACATCTATTCATAATTATTACAACATTCTCCCTTTTTACTATAACTACTTTCCACTGATAGACAGGTACTATTTCTGTGCAAACATAAGAAAGAAAGAAATACAAATGCTGAATGAAGATAGAAGAAGAAAAAGAAAAGCAAAATGTTTACCAAACAGACTGAGTCCTTCTTTGGAAGAATTAAGACCAGACTTGTAGACTGATGGATGATTTTCTTGTTGGAAGATCTGCAGAGCACTACAAGACAAAAAAAAAGAAGAAAAGTGAATCAAGAGGAAACTAAAAATGAAGCATGGCCAATGGAATCAGTCATTAGCGATTTCTGTTACACATGGTTTCATGTTAATTGCATGTCTGTGATGAAACTGAATAAAAGATTTCTCTGTCGTCCTTGGCAGACAATTTTTCAATACAGTTACAGAATTGAAAATTTTCAGGCAGCCATCATTTGTGCACAAAGAATCCATGGCAATGGCAACTGGTAATTATATGTTTACCGGATCAGGATTACAAAACTACTGTATGCCTGAATTGGCTGTTTCCCTGAAATTAGATTCATCAAATCTGGTCATGTGTCAAGTGTCCTTGTTCTCAAAGCCAGAAATAAAATTTTAAAAAAAACTATTTTTTTTTGGTGGGGGGGTCATGACAAAATAATGATTTTGTATTTTTTTTAAAAAATGATAAAATTGATCAAAAAGAAATATTTGTTTGTTTTGTTTCCTTTCCAAACATGTAATTATCTTCTAAAATTATACATTTAACATGTGTATTTAAAAGCTTTAATTAAGGAAATTCATTTCTAACAAGAAATTAGTAAATTTTTGCATGGCTCAATGAGTATGCAAAAGCCGATATCAAAATATTTTGAGGTTTCATCTCTAGTGTTGATTTATTGAGGCATATTTCCAAATCAAGTTTAAAAATCATTTTCCTGTAATGCCTAGACTTTTTGAATTTAAGTGCAAATACTAGACTGGCATCAAGATCTCATCAATTTACAGTTGAGCTGACTAGATAGAACCATAACTTCTATGCTAACAGATTCTTTTCTTGTACTTCTCACTTGTAGAACTCCCTTCCAGCTCCATGCTTTCCAGCCAAAATTAATCTGCAAAAGTTTAAATGCAATTTCAATCTACTGTCCTCTTGATTACTCTTTCTGCTCATTAGTAATGTTTCTGTTCCTAATTCTTCCACACCCTGTGACTCCTTGAGTCTTAGTAGCTTTACTGCCTTGCATGGGGTGAGAGTGATTAAAAGAAATACTCTGCATCAAGTTCTATTAAACTTAATAACGGAAAATATCTTTTAAATTATTTAAATGATAACTTAGCAAGTTATGGACAAGTGTCATTAGTGCCAGATTAAGGCATGGATTTTATGAACAGCAGCCCAGAAATTCCAACAGCTGGAGGACCACCAGAGATTAAGAGATAACATATTTCATTTGAAAAATATTCATTTTAATGAGGGTTCATTTAATATATCTGAAATGTGGAGTTATCATCATTTACATGAAGACAAGTGTCTTTCATTTTTGCTATTGTCACATTGTTTCAGGCATTGTGCTCTTTGTCCATCATCAGGTGCATGGCGATCCACGTAAACTTCATAGAATCAGGGAGAGATTATTGACCTTGTATAGGGATATCTCATCTAGTTCATTTTTTCCCTTTTGAAACAATTACTGGGGGAATTTAGGCTTTACAAAATTTTAATCCAGCTCTGAGTGTCTCACTCATCATCGACACTCACTGGTGTCAAAGCATCAGGATCCTCACCCTCACATCTTATTCCTTTTCTCCCCTCTCTGGTGGCAGTGACTCCTGAAGAGTCATGAGCAGGAGTCACAGAGGAATGTGGGTTGCGGATGCAGCTGTGTGAGTCAGGCCCTCCTGACAACATGTCGCAGATCCTCTTTATGTTGACAGTTGGACTCAAAAGTCGCAACTCATTGCATTTGAGTGCCATCCTGTGAGTTCATTATCATAAAATATGTAAACCAAGAATTTACGTCAACTATCTTAGGATGTTCACTAAATGAGAACTGAAATAACTATTAACAGCCTTTAAGATCTTCATAAACAAACACATGGAGTTATTTTCTGCGGAAATATCTGTTATCAGATGAGAATTAAAAAACAAAAAAATCAGTGTATTGTTATCATCATAATAAAAAGCAAACTCATCACCACATATATCGGGGAAAATAACCATTAAACATGTGGCTAAAAACATGTAAAATTATATCTTTTAATTGTAGCACCTGTTATACATTATTACCATGTGTCAGTCAATCAAATATGAAGTGGGGATGTAATTCAACACACACCACAAAATGGATTAAATGCATATACCATCATAAAAAGTATTTACTTCAAAATTATACCATATATAGGTTTCATTTCTACAATAGTAAATATGAACAAAAATTTCAAGAAACATATAAAAATGATATTTAAAAAAAATAAAATATAGGCGTTCAGTATCCATTCATAAAAGGAGTAAATTAATATTGCTGGAGAAGTTAAATTTCTGGTTGGTCATTCTAAACCGTTACAAGTTATTTTTAGGAAATCCTAACATTATTGGGACAATAGCATGATTAAATATAGATAACTGCTGTTATTACAGCAAACAATCATCATGTAGAAAACTAAGGAACATTGTACAAATGTCAGAGATACCGTAGTCAGTCATCTGCATAAATATAAAGGTTTACAGAACGATCAGTAAAGACAGAGAACTTCATCCATGCATCACTGATTTGATAGTTCATAAGTGGAAAGAACTTGGTTAAACAGTGAACTGTCCTAAATCTAGTGCCCCTTGAAAAATTTCCAGCTGTGCTGCTAGAATGGTAAAGAAGCTGCCAAAGTGTTGGCAGAAGATTTCCACGCATCAGAGACAACAGTTACACTTTCAAGCAGTCAGCAATTAATTTCTCCTTATACATAGTATATCTAAAGTATCTATAATATTTAGGTCAAGTTTTAGGTTAGTAATGCTAATAAAAATTATTATTTTCTTAAAATAACCTTTGTGTCAAATACTTTTGTGCACTGCTGTATATAAGAAATTGTGTTAATGTGAGTACAAGAAGATAAGCATTATTCACAAGACTAGGAAGTAATAAAAATAGTAACACTAGCTATTAAATGTGGAATGTAATGTTTTAACTGGAAAATCTTGACATGCAATTGGTTTGAGCAAATTTCAACACTCAATCTACATATTACGTATTGATTTTCTGGCAATCAAGAATTAAATGAAGCATTACTAATTGAATAAGATTACTACACACATAGTTACAGATAACACTAGACATGTATATAAAAAATTATGAACAAAAAAATTGGCAAAATTTCTGTGAGCTTTCAAGTATGGAAGGCTAATCAATTTTAAACAGAAAGCTGAAGAGATCATTAAAACATGATTCAATCGTTTTCAGTAAAATTAAATTCAGTACTATTTTTCTACATTTTCTGACATACAAGGTGCTGTTATTTTTTCCGAAGAACATTTTTGGTCTACTGTACATGATAACTCATTCAATGCTATAAAGCCCAATCCTTTTGGTCTCCTATACATAATACCAGCACAGTGGATTATGTTTAATATTTGAATATATATTTTAAGTGCATTTTATTTGCAAGAAAATACAGCAATATTAGAAAGACAATAATGCTGTAAAATTTGATTTCCAACAGCCTAAAAAAGAAAAACACCTTAGTAGGACAATTTTATGAATTGCTGTTCTATATTTATATCTATTTTTCTTCTTCTAAGCACAACAGACATTTGGCTGAGGAGGTTTCAATGATCTCTTCACACAAGAGGGACACAATCAATTCTGCCAACATTCTTGAGGACAGTGAATGAACAGAGAAATCATTGGTTTCCATTAATGGTTAACAATGAGCAAGATTTGTATATTGAATCTCAAGATAGTTTGTTTGGACTTGGCATTATGGGATACTGATGAAATGGAATCATAAATCCCTTCTATGGAAAGATCCTTGAGTATTCATGATTCAAATATTTGTTACATGCACCATATATCAATAAATGGGGCACTCCACATGTTAAAATTCCTATCTTCATTTTCTAAAAAAAGCTTATATTCTCTTCAGGGTAGGACCAGCATTTTTGTTTTTATTCTTTTTTGGCTTTGTACTTGAATTATATGAACAAAACCTAAATTGTGTAATATAGGCTCACAGCTGCCTGGAAGGCAGAGATAGGGAAATAAGTTTTATTCTTTACTTTTTCATTGAGCATTTGCAATGATTTATAAAGTTGGTGTGGTGATGGCAATGTCGGTGGAGAGAGGTTAACGGATGTTGACAGCAGGGTGTGGGGGGGTCAGGTCACAAATAATAAAACCATGAGAGCTTTATTTGGAAATTAATATATTATCATAAAAGTAGTTATAATAAGTTGATGTGAATGCAGATGATGATAAAAGAATGATATGGTAGGTAGTTAAGGAGCTCTTACCTATGCAAACCCAGTTTTCTTAGCATGAAATGCAGACCAAAACTCAATATTTTGCTACCATAGTCATACAGCCAAGTTAAAAAGAGAGATTTAGCAATTTCGAAGGGATCAAATTCAGCAGTAGACATTGATTGTAGTGTATACAACACAGATTCCAATAGTAAATTATTCACTTTATATATATATATAATCATTTATTTAAATATTATAACATAAATATGTTATAAAATCACTACAAAAATAGCCATTTCGTTTCAACACTTCTAGTGTCTTATCAAGTGATGATGTTGTTGCTTATATATATATATATATATATATATATATATATATATATATATAAAATTTCCAGCACCTGCCTGCCATGCACATGCATAGTCCTATCAACAAAATTAGTCCAATGAATTGATATTGAGGTTTCACCTGTTTTTTTTTTGTGATAATATTACAGGCTATAGGAGAAATCTCAAGGAATGTAAATAAAAGATTATATGAACACAAAAGGGACATTTTACAAAATAATACATGAAATGCATTGGTTTCCCACTATAATGAGACTGACCACAACTTTGACATAAAATATGCTACCATGATCAAAGGAGAAAATAATTCACTATGACATAAATATCTAAGCAATGCCTTAATCACAAGGTCATCCACAGTAAATTTGCGCGCTGGCTCTTCCAACATTTCACCGTTCCTGGCAAGTCTTCTAATATCACAGTGTAAAATACCTACATACAAAAGTGATGAAAACAAAAAGGAAAAGATTCTAAATGAATTCGGCTGAAAAAACAATTGTAAAATTCCCAGTACCGCTCAACTGTTTACAACAAAATTAGTCCAATGAAGTCCTGAAGGACGAAATGTGTCACAAGTAAACTTTTTAACTTTTTCATAAAATTTCCCCAATACTATTCTTGATATATAAATATATATATTATAAGATATTATAACAAAAACGTGTAACACACTACACAATAGCTTTTGTGTTTCGGCACTACATTGAACCTCTTCAGGTGATGGTAACTGACTCTTCTACTTCATCCATTCTTTCTCTCATATATTTATATCATTTGGTTATATATATATATATATATATATATATATATATATTTATCTCATTTGGAGATAAAATATATATATATATATATATATATATATATATTTATCTCATTTGGAGATAAAATATATATATATATATATATATATATATATATTTATCTCATTTGGAGATAAAATATATATATATATATATATATTTATCTCATTTGGAGATAAAATATATATATATATATATATATATATATATATATATATTTATCTCATTTGGAGATAAAATATATATATATATATATATTTATCTCATTTGGAGATAAAATATATATATATATATATATATTTATCTCATTTGGAGATAAAATATATATATATATATATATATTTATCTCATTTGGAGATAAAATATATATATATATATATATTTATCTCATTTGGAGATAAAATATATATATATATTTATCTCATTTGGAGATAAAATATATATATATATATATATATATATATATATATATAATATAAAAGTGAACATAGAAGTAACTTCTATGAATCACTTTTATATTTACACATGCTCTATCTCTGATATTGAGCACTTTATCCCATAAATATAGTACACTTTAAGACTATATTTCTTCCTATATATATATATATCTCATTTGGAGATTATATATATATATATATATATATATTTATCTCATTTGGAGATTATATATATATATATATATATATTTATCTCATTTGGAGATTATATATATATATATATATATATTTATCTCATTTGGAGATTATATATATATATATATATATATATATATATATATATATATATATATATATATTTATCTCATTTGGAGATTATATATATATATATATATATATATATATATATATATATATATATAAATATGTATTATATATATTCATATTTCTAATTCTAACAGTTGAAATATAATCCTTGAAAATTGCTAAATGTATAGCCGAAAGCGCTCAGATAAAAAAGAACATTCAGACAGTTTTTATATAATTTATCATCTGAAAAGAAAAACATTATTAGATTGCACGAGAAATTATATAAAAAACTAAATAAAAGCACATTGTCAGTCGTTTTTAATGAAATGTGCTTATATATATATATATATATAAAAATTTACTGTTTTGAACTAGTTACTTCATCTTAGTTGTTTTTATAAGAAATATATCAACTGCTTACTTCCGTAATTCTTGGGCATACTTGGTAACCTTATCAAAGACATATAAGTAATGTGCAAATTCAGACAAACATGATAGTGAGAGGTAGATCACTATTATTAAGAATAATTGAAGACTACAAATTCAGAAATTTCCAAAGACAAACAATGTACATGAAAGATGTAGGAATGAGAACAATATACTTCTACAGATCAAATGCAAAAGATTTTGCTCAAAATTCCTGGAAGTTTACCAAATGCGACAGACTGAAGACAGAAAAGTACACAACCAGAAAATATTGTGATGAAGACAAAGAAACTGATACAAATAATCAATATAAAAGATAACAAAATTTCATCTCAGAAAATTCTGACAAAAATGTCATTTATTTAAGAAAAACACAGAGACAATTGAAATCTATCAAAAGCTATAGTAGTTCTTTCAGGAAGTATCACACGTGGGTGGACAAAATTGTAAACACATTTTTACCACTGGCTTGTAAGAAATTTTTATTAAACCAAAAATGAGGTTAAAATAATTGAAATTTGATTATTTTCAAATCTGATCAAGTACATTAAATGTGATATAACTTCATATTTATAGAATTTATAATTATTTGCAAATAAAGGGAGATTACTTTGTAATTAGCCATACTCCAACTACATTTAAAATTTAAAGTTAGCTTTATTTGTACTCTGACTGAACACTGATAGCAGAAGTATAGTGCTAAATTATTTTTAACATATATGCTTATAATTAAGAAATTTCACATTTTTGTTTTTGCAATAAAGTGTGAACATGTTCAGAATGGATGAGGAGAAAAGAAATGAAAACATTTATGCTTTTGCATAAAATAATGATAAGTGTTTTGTTCTTTTGTAAAAAATATCATTTTAATATATGAAAATATGTCATAAAACTATTTTTAAACAAAATAAATGTACCTTTATTTTATTCAGCAATTAGTAATCTTGACAAATCTTTTTCTCTTTCAATGTTGATATGATTTTCTTTGCAGAGATTGTAACAACCATAAATACAAAAATCAAATAATTATTATAAGGGTGGGGAGAGGCACAACATTGCAAATTGAACTGGAAATTGTTTTATTCTTCAAATGAAAGCATTTTAATAGTATTGTCATGAAAATATCTTGCTACAATGTACCATTTTTTATGCTTTATAACAATAGTAGAACAAAGATATATTGGATCATTCTATATCTGTCTTTATCTCTGAGATGAGGTATTATGATTACTTACATTATTTACATTATTCAGACTGTTATCCTCATCTTCATTGCCATAGTCACAATGTTTTGACTGTTGTATGCTCCGGGCTTCTTCAAGTGATTGGGATTTCAAACTGAACCCTTTATTTCATCCACAGGCATAGATTGTTCTAGTTCCACATGTCATACCTCTTCCAGATTTCTTAGTTATTTCACTGGGCCATGTGTCCTCGAGGAGAGTTGAGTTAAAGGGAAATAACTGAGACATCCAGAAGAGGCATGACACATGAAATTAAAACAATCTAGTCTGGTGGACGAAATAAAGGGTTCGGTTCAAAATTCCAATTATCTGAAGAAGGCCAGAGCCTACAACAGCCAAAACATTGTGACTATAGCAATGAAGATGAGGATAACAATCCAAATAATGTAAATAACATAAGTATATCATTATAATATAGATTTCACAGTTGTGTTATGGATTGATAATTAAAAAAAGAGGAATAAATAAAAAAATAAAAAACCTAAACCTAAACTTTTGAATATTTAAACTCTGACAGTACAGCAATTTCTATTATATACTAAACTCTACAATCTTGTTTTTCTTCTGTGTTTTCTTTCAGGGTGTTGGTGATCATGGCTCTCCACAATTTCCTGTCCTTTGTAGGTCATAATAAATGTTGTCTTTTTGTTATATTGTTCCTCCATTTACTCAAGCTTGCTAGGTAGGTTATGTCTTGTTTTCCTCTGACGCTCTTGCTGTCAATCTGTCCTGTGAGTATCAAATTTTCCAAACACTCTTTTCTCCTTATGTGTCCTAGTAATTTCAACTATCTCTTCCTGATATTAAATATATGTGTCCATTTTCTCTAAAACTTGATCACATGTTCAGTCCATGGTATTCTCAGCATCCTTCTGTAGAACCAAATTTCTGTTGCTTCAGGTCTCTTCTTCATTTTTGAGGAGATTGTCCAGCATTCACTGTTACTTTCTATAAAAATTACAAGAAGAGAAAAAAAACGTGGAAAGGGAATTGTGAATGGAACGAGGAACTTTTAAAAATCTGAGCCAAAGTTTTATTGAGTTTGCAAGTATCTGACAGTATTTCAGCTTGAGAAAACAAAAGCTATTGAATCAAAATCTTCTATTTGTCTTTTATGCAAATAAAAAAATGTGGAGGACACTATAGTGAAATTTATTAGCATCTTTGCAGGAGGTCATATATATTAGTTTCACAGCACAATCCTATTTGTCATTTTAGAGACAGCTTTTATGGGTTGTGTCAACTCAAGAATAATAGGAAAAAATAAAATGTCTTATTTGGGATTGTTTTGTTGGTTGTTTTGTGAAAGATAAAAACACAAAAAATGGTATAAAGAGACATAGATTTTATGATCTGAAATAAAAGAAATATTTATTTGAAAAACTTTGCTGTGGTTGTTTATAATGTTTCCTTCTATTTTACAATATCAGGATAAAATTTATTTATACATACATATATATGTATGAGAAAGAAAGACAGAAATATAAAAGAATATGTGCTTGAATAAATGTATATGCACACACACACACACACATATATATATATAAATTCATATTCATTTATAGAGACATTCCCATACAAAGTATATATCTATAAATAATACATAAAATTATCTGCAAATATATATATATATATATATATATATATATATATATATATATATATATATATATATATATATATATCAGTAGTTGCTAAATATTTTCAACCTAACCAAGAAGCAATTCCAAAAAAAAAGAAAAAAATCAACAGAAATGTGGTTCTACAGAAGGATTCTGAGGATGCCATGGCCAAACATAACAGCAACAACAAAGAGAGAAAATGGAAACAAAAAGGAAACTTATACTTAACATCAGGAAGAGACAGTTGAAATTTCTAGACCATGTAATGAGGAAGGAGGGCTTGGAAAATCTGATACTCACAGGACAGAGGAAAATACTATATAACATATTTGGCAGAACAGGGTTTATGAGAAATATTAAAAACACAAATTTTATTAAGAGCTACAAAGAACAAGATGTTGTGGAGGGCCATGATCCCCTGTGTCCTGACGGGACATGACACAAAGAATGTTGAATCAGCTTGAGCCACTTCTCAGAATGTCAATAAGATGAACAACAGAATTTGGTAAGGAAACACTTTCTAGTCTTATGTGTGAGTGTACACACACACATACACAAATATATATATATATATATATATATATATGTATATGTGTATATATATATATATATATATATATATATATATGTATGTATATGTATATATATATACACACACACACACACATGATCAAAGTCCAAATTATAAGAACCCTTAAGGATTTTAAAACTCAGACACTGATGGCTTCGTTGTCAAATTCTCATATACTTGTATTTTGATTAGTCATTCTAGCTTATGTAACAGTGTTTACCCCTAGCAAAGGATTGTTAATTAATTTGAAACTTTTAAAACAATTTATTCTACATTCAACATCATCACTTGATAAGACACCGGAGGTGTTGAAACAAAATGGCTATTTTTGTAGTGATTTTATAACATATTTATGTTATAATATTTAAATAAATAATTTTATATATATATATATATATATATATATATATATATATATATATATATATATATATATATACATGCACACAAAATATAGCTACCTATATGTATATAAACAAATTATCAATGTTGTAGAAATTTCAGCATTAATAAACAAATAACATTATAAAATATCTCCACAAAAACCTATTGAAATACATAAATTTACTCATAAATTACATTTCTTTTTATAATTTGCAAAAGTATTTAAACTTAAAGCATTAATTTCAGAAGTGATTGTTTTAATATTTTGTCAGTAGAGATTTATTTCCAATATTTTGAAATCACAGACCATTTAGTGGTAAATATCATCTTTCAGCTTCTACTTTACAATGATAAAGGTCCTTCCAATATCTTAATCTAAACAAAAATATGTTTAGCTTATATAAAAAATAATAGTTACATTCAAAAATATTTTTGAATACAGTAAATTTAGCACTTCATGATTCAATTTACATGTTTATTCCTTGTGTTTTCATTTTTATATATATATATATATATATATATATATATATATATATATATTGCCATAGTCAAAATTGAGTATGGCTATTGTATGACATGTATCAAGACTTTTTTAATGAAGTTGTAATTGAACACATTTTTTGTGGTATAAGCTTGTGTAGAATCATCCACACTTTTTGAAAGAAATGATAACAGAAATAGTGCACGTTGCTCCACAAAGTCCTCAAACAACCATCTTCATTTTCTTCTCTCCAAGAATGGTTGCCAACCAATGAAAATGAGCCCTGTTTGCCTTCCTATTTCAATCAAATATCTGGGTGGAGAAAAATGTATGTATGATCTTTAATATAGACTTGATGTACTTCATTGCATAACTGAAATAGGATTGAATCAAAAGAGTGACATATCTATCACTCAACAATATCATGTAATTTTCCACCAATAATCATTCTCCAGTTGTAAATGAATCTTTTTTTTTTTATTATTATGAATTGATTTGTACTGTTATAAAGTTTTCATTTATAGGAAATTAAAAATATTTATCTATAGTTCATTAATTTCAATATGGATTTTTTTTTTGTATTTTTCTTCAGTTAAGGTAACATATATATTTCTCCTCACTAGAATGGTTAGTATGAAATTCAAGTGATTGAAATTTACTCTCGTTCACATTGTTAAGCTCACAACAATTGTTTGATTTTCTTTCAAATGCCACAGAAATTAAGACAACATAATGACATGAGAACTTTTTCTAACTTGTAACTTGTAACTTTATTGTTGAAATATTGTCTAAAGTTTTGAGCAGAGTAATTTTTATCAAAAGATATTTTCAGATAACAGAACTATACAGTTTTTGTTTTTTCTATTTAAGCAAATCCTTTCTACAGCCTTCTTCCTATGAAAAGAGACAATCTCTTTCTTTGTCTTGGAGCAAACAGAAAACTTATATAAGAACAGTAATATTAAGTTATTTTACAAGTTTTACTGTTAGCATCTAAATTTTCTTAAAACTGTTGCAGTGCAATATGGAAAAACGAAGGACACCCGTTTTCCTATGGATAGTACACCTGAAGAAGGCTGTAGAATGGATTTGGTTGAAACAACAAAAATCACAAAAAAAGAATAGATTTGATTACCCCTAAATAAAAATCTCCTCATCAGATGAAATGTTGCATCCACTAGAACTGACAGGATCAAGTGAAACCATTATTTTACTCATGGGCATACATGGCTCTAATGTAATAACTGTTCCCTTTCTGGAGATTGAACTCAGCATGCCAGTAGGTATGTTGCTTTCTCTGTAACATTTCTCGAAGTTGCAACAATCTCTCCACATGTGTTATGGTGAAAGACACCTAGTCTATAGATAATAGACTCTCCCACCTAATATAAATAGGAGTCAGTAAGGGTCAACTAGTCAGCTACCACAACTAGATTACTCTGCGTAATACTTATTATAACAAGGTCCTAACGTTTTTTGTACGTTGAACCTATTTAGGACCGAATTTAGTCCAAATACAGTTTCCACTGTGGAAAGTAACTCTACAACAACATGGTAATCTGTTCTCTTAATTACTTGAACAACTTACAAAGCAAACAGCTCGTAAAACACAAAAGATCTCCTGTCAATAAATTAAGAAGTCTTCCTCTATAGGATTATCACACAAGTCAATCAGTAAGCCAAGCACTGCAGAACCCATACACTAGAAGGTTAGATTATAGATCCAAGCTATAAGTTACCTTTAAATCAGGTTCTAAAAATCTTTACATATGTTTTACTTGTGGATGAAAAAAAGATACATATTTCTCTTGTAGAGTTTACTTATAACATGAAGTTACAAATCATACGCAGGATATGTTTTTGTCCATTCCCAAGGTAAATTATGTTTAAAAATATTTATTTTTTAATGATTTCATTTAACATATAGGTTATATTATAAAGACTGATAAGATAGTTTTTAATTTCAAGTAATTGGACAAGAGGATATATTTTTATATTTAAACATATATAAAAGATCTAAGTGATAGAAGTCATATTTTATCCATTTTTGGCAAAACAAAAAAAAATTGTCTTTTATAACATATCAAATACAGGGTTGTCATTACTTATGAATGTAACAATGAAATCTAATGCTGGACTATTTTTCACAACAACAGATTAATGAAGAGTAATTTTCCTCTAAGAAACATTTTAATTAAACTTTGTTCTTTACTAATGACTACTTCCCAATGAGAATTTTAATTTCTTGTAAGACAAATGGCAAATTGTTTAACACATTCAGAACCAGACAATGTTAATTAACAGTGTTGTTACTTTACCTATTATGCATGAAATTATGTTAAATACTTGACATCCCAATTTTTATAAAAATTATGCCTTGTATCTTTTTTTTTTAATTAGTATCACCACAAGTAAGGCAGTAAAGCCACTAAGACACTGAGTGTGGAAGAATTCGGAACAGAAACATTAATAATGAGGGGGAAGAGAAAAGGAGGACAGTAGATATCAACTGACATTGCATTTAAATTTTTGCATTAAAGTTGGCTGGAAGCATGGAGCTAGAAGTGAGTTCCACAAGCAAGAAGTGCAAGAAAAGAAACTGTTAACATAGAATTTGCAGCTACATCTATCCAGCTCAACTGTAAATTGATGAGATCTCAATGCCAGTCTCATACTACACTTAAATCTTTGCACACTGCTGTGACTAATAGCTGCTTTCCAGCAAAAAATATTTAATCTTTGGGAAATGCCTATTGTTCTATTCTTCACATATATGTCAGCAAAAAAACAAACATTGGTGCTGAATGGATTTTAAGAAAAAAAAAAATTCTTTATTGCATTATAGAAAGGAGACATATTTACTGCTAAAGCGAGTCACTCTTTCTACTACATTACATGTTAAACATCAAAGCATCAATTGCTCAAGTTTCCATTTTTGAAATTCACACCTTGTCTTCATTTGATCCTCTGCACTCTGTTGTGATTAATATCTGTTTAGCCTTACTTACACAATATGATCCTCCATGTTCTGCTCAATGAGATCAAAAACATTTCTATTTTCTTAAACAAATCCAATAATTATTTTTCATGTTTAAATTTCTGTTATAAAGTATGACCATGGTTCCAAAGACTATGCTGACAAGTATCTTCATATTTATTGTTTTTATGAACATGTTGGTTGGTCCATTCTTCAGTCTTCCTTCAGCCTATGTTAGCCTCCAGGGAATAGTTTGAAATATTGTCTAAAGTTCCAAGATGAAGTATTGGCATTGTTTCACAAATTATGGTAGCTAGATCAAATATATTGTGTGTTTTTTTTTTACGCCATGATTTTGATGCTGTTCAAATATCCCATACATTATGCACAATATCTTCATTTTTGTTATGAATACATTTTGGCAGGTCTATTCTAAAGCCTTCTTCAGTTTTATAGGCCAACTTGTGAATATCAATTCTATGAATCAAAATTTGACTTTAGATATTCAGTAGCCACAAAGCCTGATATCCCCTTAGTAAAGAGACATTCCATTCTTATGGTAACATGAGGTATAACTTGAGACCAATAAGTAAATATAGAGCTTAAATAAGGTCTCATTTTTCAAAAGGATATCTACTCATAAGATACAATGAAAGGAAACCATGTATCTTTTGTTCAAAACAATATAAAGGAGTTTCAGTCAACTTGTCAAGCTTCTGATAGTAAATGTTATGGTGAAGTTTGAAACAGAACAATCTCAGAAACATTAACAATTTCGAATTTGTTTGCAAGCAAGAATGGATTAATGTTTTAAAAGAATGTTGTAAAAGAATTTTGAAAAATTTAAATGTATTTTATTTGGGTTTCAGGTAATGGACAAATTTAAATAGTGCATCATTTTGAATTGGGGAGGGATATGACATGGTTTTCAAAATATTTACAAACAAAAATCAGATAAATTTCAAGTGCATATGCATTTTTGGCCTTCACTATGAAACCATGAAGTAAAATCCAGTGCACGCAATTACCTTCAGAAGTCACGTAATTAGTATAAATAGAGTCCACCTGATTATGAAGGTTTATTGTGAGTAAGGAAAAGAATGGAAAAAGAGTTAAAATCTTTGAATGTGCACTCTCTAGTTAAATACACCTGTTCTGAGAAGGCCTTAGAGATTTCTGTGAGAGAATGTTACCAAACAAATAACATGGCTTCACTAGACAGATTAGGAATAAAGTTTTGGAGAAATATAAAGAAGAGTAAGGTTATACAAAATATACCATGTTTGAACATTTCACAGACTACTATTAAATGAGCAAAATCCAAAAATGGAAAAAAGTATGGCGCAACCACAAAATTAACAAGACATGGTCATGCACCTAACTAACAGGCTGAGCCAAAAAGTGAACCTTGGTAAGATGACTGCATTGATCTCAGGAGACTGGCTATTAACAACTACCTTCATGAACCTACCAGTTAGGAAGAACTTATTAAGTGAAAAGACTCTTCCAATGATTCCATAGCTGGAGAGTTTATGTTGCAACCCCTTATGCCACACCTTTTCAAAGGCCTTCAATATATCTAATACAGTTGTCCTCATGATATATTTATTGTCTAATGCCTCACTGATTCTTTGACTAATGACAGGATATCAGCAGTGGACCAAGCTAATTGAAATCTGTATTGTTTGTTGCTAAAGAGGTTGTTCCTACTGATCTGATCAGCAGATTTCTTGTTGATTATAGCCTCAAAGAATTTACTGATGACACTAGGGAGGCTGATGGGCTGATATGGAGACAGGGACAAGTGCCTACCCATTGGGAAACAGGGCATAAACTTGACACCTTCCATGGACTTAAGAAGGATTATTTCTCCTTCAGGTAGCAGTTAAACGGTTTTGCTAAGATCAATGTTAATATTCTTACAGATGACTATGAGGATTTTTTAGTTTCAATGCTTTCGATAAATCTCGTGACTTCTCAGACTGTAATAAAAATATTTCTACATTTGTGCTCATCTATGAGGGGGGGATAGTCAGGATGGGGATGGCCCTGGTTGTCTAACATGGATTTAGAGGCAAACATTGTAGCAAAGAGATTTACCTTATCTGGTAAGGATGAGATAATTTCAGTACCATTTATGATAATAGACACTGACACTTTACCTCTGTTGAGAGTTTATGTAGAGATTTTCCAGGGTCCAAGTCATTTGCTTTTGACCATGGCTTGGAGAGTTTGTGCATTGCTGTACTTTGAAATTTCTAGAACTCTTTTCCAATGATTGCAGGTAGTTCTGAATGCTACAAATGTTTTACTATACCATTTCCCGTGTGTAGTAGTGATTACAGTGAGCTATGGCTGCAGTACATTCAGAAGTGAACCCTAGCTGGCTATTTGATTGGAATTTTTTCTAAGGTATAAATATTTCATGCCAGAAAGGATCCATTCAGAAATGAGGGTAGCAATTTTGGAGGCAGTATATTTGAAGAGTACTAAGAGAGAGCTTCCACCATATATACATATATATATATGTGTGTATGTGTGTGTGTGTGTGTGTGTGCATGTGTGTGTATGATAACATTAATAAAACACAATTAGGCAGATAAGAACACACACAGGAGAGATATTTATAAACATGAAGAAATAAACAGAGATATATAAATTGATAGATATGACAACACAAACCCATTGAAATATAAGGATAAATATGAGCAAGCAGTTCTAGCAAATCAATCTATCTATAAATATTATTGCCATTACTAGATGGTCACTTCATTGTGAAAAACTCTCAGTCTAAGATAATATGATTCTTCTGATGAGGGACTGCCAAAACTGGTATATTTCAAACAAAAGTTTGTTATAGAAGAAGAATTGGAATTGTTTCTATGACTTATTCTCAGAGTTTCATTCTTGATTCCTCAACCATCTAACTAAAGAAAAACACTCTAAAAGTAAATGATTTTATTTATAGATATTTTTAAAGCTGCTTTCTTGACTTAATATTATAACTGAGATGATGAAGTAAGATTCTTCTTTGATTTAAAATCAAGTTTTATACATGTTTTGTTCAGTTGATTACTTGTATTTTTAGATAATACAACAAAAACAAGCTCTGTAATGCAAACAATTCACTTAACTGATGCATGAAATTTTAACAACCATTTTCAGTTGGCTTTTAAAATTTTATTTAACTCTCATTAAAGCAAAAAAATAAAATAAAATTTCACAAAATTGGTCCTGATAGAACAATAGCTTAATTTAACAACAAATATATTTTTATAACACTCTTTGCTTAACATGATTCTAACAACCTTGAAAATAATCTTTAATTAAATTTTTTTATAAAGATCTTTGTTTAATGTGATTCTAAAAACCTTAATAATAAACTTTAATTAAAAAATACATAAAAACCTTTAACATCGAGAATAATTTTTTAAAATTCCTTTCCACAACACAGTGGTGTGTAAAACACTAATCTCTAAACAGACAGATACTAATCTCTAATTATAAAAATAACTTTCCACATGAGAAGTTTGTATGAAAAGTAACCTTTAGCATAAATTTAAATAAAAAGACTTTTTTCACTCTGTAATTATGCCAGAACCTTCAAGGGAAAAAGTTACTTTTCAAAAATATTGTTTCTACAGCTCACTAATTTCTTTGTGGATAAAGATTTTGCCTCTGTATGGTGCAATTAGGATACTAACCAGTGAAAGAACCTTTCCACAATAGAGTCTTTGAAGAACACTAAGGATTTTCCTTTTGAAGTTTATTCACTTTTTCTGTAGTGTTTTTCTCTTAAACATTTAGTTACAAATGGTACTTTTAGCAAAGTAGGCAATGTCAAACTAGTCTGAAGGCCAATGAAGTAAGCAACTGCAATCTCAAAGATGATTCATACAAAAAATTAAAGGCACCGAGAGAGAGAGAGAGAGAGAGGGAGAGAGAGAGGAACTTGTGTTGCAAGTGCCACCACAAAGCACAAACTGGGTAACACCAAAAAGAAAAAAATAAACTGTGTGAACTGGGTCAGCAGGCCAAACCAAGGACTGCAGTACCCCTGCCACCATTGCTTACACCCCTAAGCTCTTTTTCCCCAACATCTCCACCAAGTGGGGGTTATTTATAATAACACAGTCAGTGTCTGTGTTGGATAGCCCTGCATGGATGGAGCAGGCGTAGGTGGTTTTCTTGCAGGAAATCCAGAGACAAGTTTTAAACGAACAAGTCTAAGATTTAAAATGGAAAAAGTTGTGGGTTGGAAGTACTGGAGTTAAGGGTTGGGAGAAGTGCCATTCTACCTAAACCTTTGCCCTTTAATCAGAAGTAGCTTTAACAAAGATTGTTTTTACATCTTACTCTTGTCACCAATCCTTTTTTGCATAAATCCTGGCAGGTTTCTCACATTTACTACAAGTTGCTTGCATAAATAAGATACAAATTGAAAAATTAATTTAAAAAGAAAATAAAAACATATTATATACAGAGCTCAATTTCTAGCATATTAAGAGAAAGACATTCATAGTTGACTTTTTCTTACAACCTCTAGTAATCTTTATATATCTTAAATTAATATATATATATATATATATATATATATATATATATATATATATATATATGTATATGTATATATATATATATGTGCATGTGTGTGTGTGTGTGTCTTTTGTGGGGAAAGATATATGACAAAGTGGAAAAGTTTTATGTGACATGTTTCACCCTTTAAAACATAATCAGACTAAGTTTATGTTTATGCTGATGTTAAAATACATAAATGAGAGCCTCTGAGATTTTTAATTTAAAGAGGATTTTTTTAATATTTGTTTTGGGTATATAATCTAGCTGATTTCATTTAGATTATTTTTGTTTTTATTTGCACCACTTTCATTATTAAATATCCCACATTGTGATAACAGAAGATCTGCCAAGAATGGTGAAACATAAGAAACTGGACACAAACTTACTGTGGAGGATCTAGCAATTGAAGCACTTTCTAAACACTTTCATCTCAGTGAATTGTTTTCTCTTTTAATTAGAGTAGCATCTTTTATGTCAAAATTATTGTCAGTTTCATTAGGGTGAGAAATTAATGCATTTAATGAGCTGTTTTATAAAAGATCCCTTTTTGTGTTCATATAATCTTTTATTTAAGTTCCTTGAGGTTTCTTTGATGTATTTCTTGTAATTATTACAGGTAATAGTGTAAATTCCTCCTTCAAATTTTAACTTATTGTCTTTCATTGTTTTGAATGGAGTTGTGACAAATTTTATATTGAGCCTAGATAAATTCTTTTCAATTGTATTGTGATAGAGTTAGTCGGTAGAACAATATATTTTTTTGATTTATTGAAATTGTCATCTTTGATAATGGCTGATGTAAGCCGAAAGCTTAGATTGGATTTAAACATGTATCAATATAGAGTTTTCCTTTCGTCTTTCAACAATAATGTGATTAAGCTTATCAGACAATATGAAAGGAACTTACTTAAAATAAATAGATAAAACTTGTCTATATTATTTAATGAAACATGCATTTTTATATATATATATATATATATATATATATATATACATAATATACTCTATAGATTCACAGTATGGAATATTAACAAACTAAACAATATTAAGAAACATTCTTCCATTTTTGAGTTTGTGGCTGTTTTTGTAGCTGTAGTTTTCTAGGAAAGGAGAGTCTTTGTGTTAATGATACCACGAGAGGAATATTTAGTTGTATTCATTTTGCAAGAATAAAAGTCTTGCCTTCCTCGAAAATCAGCATCCTGATCTCAGACACTGATGAGTGGAACCTGTGGGAAACATTACTTCAGCCTTGTCTTGCTCTCTTTTCACATTACTAATGTAACTATCCACAAAAAATGAGGATAGGTCAGGCATGGTCAACTTTTTTTAAAGTGGACTGCATGATCGCCAATTCTTCATACAGTAGGCTGCACTACTAAAAAAAATAATGTCACGGTAATCTTTTCATTAAAGATACTGCAGATGTTTTCACAACAAAAGACCATGCATATAAGCATCGGCCTTAGAAATTGGCAAAAATAGATTTCTTTTTTGCTTCAGGGGAAAGGTTTCTTCTATAACAAAAAAACCCCGAAATCTTCCTATAATATTATCATAGGCGACCGAGTGGTTAGCATACGCTGCTGTGCATGATTTGTTTCGAATTTATTCATTTGATGATGCAAAAACATTTTTTAAAGAAGTATATTTACTCTAGAGAAAAATAATTATTATTAATATTTCCTGTCTCTGAAGCAAAATCTGTTTACACTTATGATCTTCCTTAGTGAAATTATGCAATGGTTTAAAATGCTGACAATGTTACCTTCAATAAAAAGTTACAAAATTCAAGAGACATTGTACTTAATCACTGTTTATGTATGAGATTATGCATGAGAGTGTGTAAGTGAACAGGTGAGAACAAAAAGAAGGAAAGAACATTTTAATCATGTTATTTACCTCATGAAATTACGCATGCCACTAAGAATGCCAGTCAGGCCACATCTTACCCATAACTGGGCTTGATCTTTACCAGAAGATCTGTTATTGATTTCATTATCCAACAGAACACTACACAATCTTCCAATCTTCAATGTTTTCAATAACCCCCACATACAGAGCAAAGAGAAGATTCCTGATCAAAATGAATTCTTTAAGATAGCTCTCTACGAAAAGGATACAAGTACAAACAACAGCTACCCTTTCAATTTTACAATCAATTTTCCTTATCTCGAAGGAATTAACTCTTTGAATTTTAATAAAATGTTATGAATAACAATCAATACTACCTTTTATTTTTCATTTTAATTGTAAAAGAAAGAAAAATAAAATAGAATTAATTTTAGTATGGTAGAATATAACACCCAAATCCCTGCTGTGATTTAAAATGATGAAGAAAAGGCAACAAAAAGAAAATATAGAGTGAAATTCATCCATTTTCTTTATTTACTTCAAATAAAATAAAGCCGTTAAAAATCTACATTTTTTAATATACAAGGGAAAATAACTAATAACTTGTTTGTTATATTGGAAATATATAAAATAGATTATCCCCAAATTACCTTGGATACAAATATATTTTGTAAAAACTAAATCATAAATTCAAAAGAAAAGTTTATTTTGGAATCAAGTAGATTTGGTCAAAATTTCACAAGTGTTATAAACAAAATGAAGTGAATAAAATAATAATCACCTCATAGAATAAATATTTTAAAAGTGAAACAATGGAAAAAATCAATTTTGGTATTTTATAGAAAGTATCAGATATGACCAAATACTGACATATTCAAGTGCAATTATGTTAGACTTTAAAGAAATACTTCAACAGATGATGCAGACTGGAAAAAGGTAGATTTTTAGGATCAATTAGTGATGTCTGAAGTATACATTTTTGATCCTTTAAACAAGGATTTATTTATTGATATACCCTTGAAGTTCTCATTAAGTCAACTTGTATACATATGTCTGTGTTTTCTAAAGAAGTAAAGGATCTTTTATATATTGATCTGACAGATTTTCTCGAATATTCAGGCCGGTAGACAAAAATAAATAAATATAATGCTTAATAAATAAATGAAGTGTCTACTCAAACACGAGTATCCATTAAAAATAATCATAACATATATGTGTGTGTGGGGTAAATGCATATATATATAAAAAAAAAAAATAACACATTAAATGCTGATGCTAATAAAATATTGCTCAATGTATAATAACAGAATAATATATATATATATATATATATATATATATAGAGAGAGAGAGAGAGAGAGAGAGAGAGAATCAAAATTAATTGCTGGAATTAATCATTTATTTACTAGAACAATAAGTTTTGAAATTTGGATAAAACACAGACAAAGAGAGGAATCCATGAAATTGCTGCTGTTGTATACTATCCATACCTTTATCAGCTCTAAACCAACTGATCCTGCCATATTTACCTAGCATATATATATGTGTGTGTGCATGTGTGTGTGTGTGTGTGTGAATGCGTGGATTTGTAGTGATGAGAAAAGTAGATAAATACATGTTTTCTAAATCAAGTGTTTATTCAATGATATAAACAATTTAAGAATATTTTCTCACACAGATTAAAAGTGGTTGATTTGCCATTAACAGATTTTAAAGTTTTTATTCTTTCATGCATTAAATTTTATCAAGTCGGCCATTTTCTCTTTAATGGCAATCTGATGAATTTACAATGAAAACAGAAATTTTCTTTTGCAGAAGGTTTTCTGGATATGTTACTTATTTCATAAAAAAAACAGACTTACCATTTAGGGTTTTTTTAATTTTCTATAACAGATCGAAATGTAGTCTTCATAAAAATGTGTTCCTTATTTCATAATCCAAAATGATCCAGACATGGACAAAGTGATTCATATCAATAGATTGACTTAACCATAGGAATCACTTCATATGTTTTTAAACATGTTATTCTTGAATTTTTTGTTTCTTTAAGCTATTAAATTTCATTCTTTTTATATTTTTAGACTTGCTATTTTTTATTTTTTTGCTCAAAAGCTTTTTTCTTTCTTTGGCATGGAACTAAATAAAAAGGTGCTACATTTTCTAAATAAACCTCGGAGAATCCTGGGAGAATTTCCTCTAGTCTAGCAGTATATATATATATATATATATATATATATATATATCAGTTCCTTTTGTAGAATAATATACAACATTTACTTTGAGTGTTTTGGACCAGTAATGGAAATGAAAGATAAAAAAGAGGAAAAACAACCAAATCGACAACAAATCCAGAAAGGAAAGTTACGATCAGAACAAAGATTACTGAAATATTATGCACGCAACATCACAGCCTAACATGCGCAAGTGAAATATTTGCGTAGTCATCTATAACAATTTTTCCGAGCGCGTCAATAACGGCAAACGCGTTCAGGAACTTTCATTATGGACAGAAGCTACAAAGAGGAACAATTGTTTTATTTATTTCATTACGAGAATTTACAAAGAGGAACGATCATTTAGCTTTTCTTCATACCCTGCCTGGTGGCAAACCCTGCTGGTGGTACCTGGGGTGGCGGTCCCGACATAGCCACCAAAACCGTGAGATCACCCCTGGTCGGCGGCTGATGAAGACAGAGTATCGCACGTGCTAACACACGTTGTATGTTAAAAATAAATAAATAAACATATCTATATATATATATATATATATATATATATATATATATTTAATGATTTTTATATATATATATATATATATTTAATGATTTTCCTCTTATATTTCAAAATCTTTGAAGGGCCATGCTCTGAATTTCACCTAACATCATAGCCAACAATCCATCATGTTTAAAAAAAAAAACTGATCTCTCAATCTGCAGATTCATACTGCTTTCTGCTGTTCTAAAATTTAGTAAATAAAGTCTAATTTGAAATCAAGTCAAATGTCCAAATATCTGTCCCCAATCTCAACCCTGAACTCCTTTTTTATTAATTGTTGGCATCTTTAAGAAGTGCCTTTCTACTTGTTGCTTTGTCTTGATAACCCCAGACATAAGATTATCTTGTGTTCATTTCAACCCATCTGTTATCTTGAAATAGAGATTTCTTTCTAATTTCATGGCTATACAAAGATAATAGCCCAGGTTAACTTGAACAAGACAGAGTGGTTGCTTTTTGTAATTAACATTGTTAATCAACTTGAAGTTGTCTCCCTTGTATCTTCGCCATGAGTGAATTACAATTGAGGCAAAAAAGGCCGGGGAGGGACAGTTGATTATCACCACGTGGTGTTTGAAGGTCGTCAAATAAATTCTTTCTCCACACACACACACGTCTTGTTGGAGTCATTGATTTAAATTCACATTGGTAGCAGAGTGTAGTGGACCGTGCGGGTGAAGATGTGAAGAGATATCAGAAGGTTAAGATTTCCTGCTAGCCGGTCCAGCTACATGAGAATGTTGGACTTTAATTAAGTCCAAGGAAGACAAAGAAAACAAACAAGACCGATATATATGGGTAAACAAATATATATTAATAACAAGTTACACAAAGACATGAACAGTTACATAGTGTTTGTATGGAGAAATTATGTGTGGGTGTTGTGAGTGTTCGTATGTATGTGTATTGTTCTTAGTGTGTTTCCAGAATTTGGGAAACACTGTATCTGTGAGAGGTCACATATTGGTGGTAAAAGAAAAATTTTACCTCGCCTCCGCATGAGGTGGTGGCCCAAGGCCTGAGTTGGAAAAGTGGGAGAAGCGAAGGGTCAGCCAGTATTTATAGCCAGGGGAGAGAGAGACCCCTGTTGAAGGATTAATGGACTGAGGAGGAGCTAACTGCGACAAGACCATTTAGATAAAAAAAAAAAATGGCTTCTAAGTTTATTTCCCCACCTGCCTTAAACACGGACAAGTACAATACTTGCAAAAAAGAGATGCACGTGTGGGAAGTTGCCACCAGCTTAGAGATACATAGACATGCCCCGGTGGTACTTCTATCCTTGGAAGGTAAAGCCAGGGAAGCTGTACTAGAATTGGACATTGCCACCCTAAATGCCGATGATGACATGGAAAAATTATACCAAAAACTGGACACACTTTTCTTGGAAGACGCAAACCAGGCAGCTTTTACAGCGTATGAATCCTTTGAGCGATACACACGACAGAGCACCGATTCGATTGATGATTTTCTTATCTGCTTCGATCGTAACGTTGCAAAATTAAAGGAACACAAAATATCGCTGCCCGAACCGGTTCTCGCGTATAGGGCATTAAAAAGCGCAAATCTCACCCCAGAGAATGAACGGTTGGTGAAAGCCACGGTTAAGGAACTTAGTCTTCACGAAATGTCTAAAAAATTGAAGAAGATTCTGCATAGACAATATTGCGACGCTTCATCACCCACCACTCCTCCAGTCGTGGTGAAAAATGAAATGGCTGTTGCCTTCAGCATGGATAACCAGGAGGAGCAATCTAGTGGGACATTTTACAATCGTTGTTCTAACAGAACTACTCGCTTTTCTGGTCGGCGAGGTAGTGGCAGGAGGGGTCGTAACAGAAATTCAACACGCTCCACTGATAAAAATTTAAACCCACTAGGACCTGCAGGCAACCCCACTAAATGTTTTACATGTGAATGCAAATTCCACTGGGCTCGCGAATGTCCATACGCAGAAGATACTTCGCATAAAAAGGAAGACAATGAAAACATACTCGTCTCTAACCTCGTGCTGATGAGTCAACAAAAGGGGGAAGATGGCGCTAGCACGTTTCTGGGTGAAACACTAGGCTCAGCCGTCTTAGATTCTGATGCCTCTGGGACTGTTTGTGGAAAGAAATGGTACGAGTGTTTTCTTGAAACCATACCAGAAAAACAAAAACAAAATATAAAAGTTTGTGACGGAGTGAGGACATATAAGTTTGGTGATGGAAACAAACTCAAATCCATCTACAAAGTCACTCTACCGTGTGTCATTGCCGGCGTTGAAGTCAATATCGTAACTGACGTTGTGGACTCAGACATACCACTTCTGTTAAGCAAACATTCCATGAAGAGAGCCAGGACATGCCTCAATTTTGAGAATGACCCTGTCACCATGCTGGGGAGAAAAGTCCCAATGCAGTGTACTTCATCTGGTCACTACCACATCCCTATTAGCAGGCCTCTACCAGACTGAGGTAAGTTCAAGCAGATTTTATTTATTAAAGAAATTGCTACTAAAAATAGACTAGAAAAAATTAAAATTGCCACAAAGTTGCATAGACAATTCAGTCACCCCAGCAGCAAAAAGCTATGTGATTTAGTGAGAAATGCTGGAATGAGAGATTCTGAATTTATTAAAATTCTACAAGAACTTCCTAATTCATGTGAAATTTGCATGAGGTACAAAAGGGCTGAACCTAGACCCATTGTTGGATTCTCATTAGGAACCTATTTCAATGAGAGCATTGCCATGGACATCAAAGAAATTAACGGCAACAAGGTACTGCACCTAAATGACCATGGTACAAGATACAGTGTTGGAGTCAGGATTCCTAGTAAGGAAAGTTCTGACATCATTAATGCCATCTTCAAGCACTGGGTTGCGTATTTTGGAACCCCGGGATTTATTCTCACTGATAATGGCAGAGAGTTTAATAACCAGTCATTTAGAGATATGGCGCAAAATCTAAACATTGTGGTACATACCACTGCTGCTGAAAGTCCTTGGAGAAATGGGTTAAATGAAAGACACAATGGGATATTGGGAGAAATGGTAAAGAAAACCATAGAAGATACCAATTGTAGTTTTGAGGTAGCACTTGCATGGGCCATAAGTGCCCAAAATACACTTCACAGTGTTCATGGATACAGTCCCAATCAACTTGTTTTTGGCAGAAATCCCAACCTACCTGCTTTTCTAAATGACAAACTTCCTGCATTAGAAGGTGTTTCCACCAGTGAAGTTGTTGCAGATAACCTAAATGCTATGCATGCTGCCAGGAAATAATTCATTGCTTGTGAGTCCTTGGAGAAACTAAGACGTGCACTTCATCACCAAGTTAGAACATGTATAGCACATTCCTACAAAAATGGCGATGCTGTCCTTTACAAAAGAAACCTGTGTGATAGATGGCTTGGTCCAGGAACTGTTATAGGGTAGGAACATAAGCAGGTGCTTGTCAAACATGGTGGCACATATGTAAGGGTACATCCATCTCGCTTAGCACCCTACCCTGAGACATATCGAAGCTCTTCTGAGGACAGCATCAATGTACCTAGTACCTCACAGAAAAGGCTTGAAGAATCTCCAGAAGTACCAATATCTGAAGAGACTGATATGAATGAAGATTTGGAAACCACAAACAACAACGTCGAGCAACATCAGACTGTAGAAGCACGAGATAGACCACATAAGCAGGACTTCACTCCAAAGAAAATTGAGCTTCCTAAACCAGGACAAACTATTAAATGTAAGCTTGCCAATGACACAGACCCAGAATGGAAAAAATTAAATGTCATAAGTAGGGCAGGCAAAGCAACAGGCAAAAACAAACATTTGATGAATGTGGTTATGGAACAGAGTGAACCTTTTTGGCTGGACTTTGAGCATGGGGTATCAGAGTGGCAAACAAGTGAGGTTGAGGAAACTGAACTTGAACACACTTCTTGTGACAAGGAAAATATAATGATTTCCTCCTCTAATGATGACCTGGAACTGGAAGAGACAAGAAAGAAAGAGCTCCAAAGCTAGGTTGAAAATAAAGTGTACATCCAAGTACCTGACCAAGGTCAACCAAAAATTTCCACAAGATGGATTTACACAAATAAAAATTCCAATGGCAAGCAAACCTATAAAGCCCGACTTGTGGCAAGAGGCTTCCGGGATAGAGACACTAACAACATAAGGAATGATTCTCCCACATGCTCTAAAAAGGTTTATGTATAGCACTGGCAATAATGGCAGCTAACCATTAGATGTGTAAATCAATGGACAAAGACAGCATTCCTGCAGAGCAAGCAGTTGGATCGACTGGTCTATCTGGATCCTCCTAAAGAAGCCAATGTACCTCAGGGCCATATTTGGAAACTCTCAAAATGTGTATACGGCTTGACTGATGCTTCTAGGTCCTGGTAACTAACACTCAAGGAGGAATTAATGAAGTCAGGAGCAATAGCTTCAAAATATGATCAAGCAATATTTACATGGCATTTCGGAAACAAACTGCAAGGCATAATTGCTACTCATGTTGATGATTTCTGCTTTGCAGGATCAGAGATCTTTCAGAGCAGAGTTATAGACAGGCTTCATCATGTATTTGCAGTTAAAACCGAAGAAACTGCTGAGTTCCAATACATAAAAAAGAATAATGAGAATATCAAACTGGGACAGAATGAGTATGTAAAGAAATTAAAATATATTCCAGTAGAAGCAGGCAGGAACCTTAAAGATGCAATTTCCACAACCGAAATTACTGAAATCAGGCAAGTTATTGGTCAACTTAACTGGCTGGCCACCCAAACCCGACCGGATCTAAGTTATGATGTTAGTGCATTAAGCTCCATTCTAAAACAACAAAATGTAGAATGTATAAAACAAGCCAATAGAGTAGTTAAGAAAGCAAAAAGGGAAAAATCACAGGTAGACATCCCTGACTTAGGAAACCTTGAGCATTTAAAAATTGTTGCCTATAGTGATGCTTCTTTTGCTAATTTGACAGATGGAGGATCACAAGGAGGCTATATACTCTTTTTGGTAGGAAATAATAATAAATTTATGCCCATTGCATGACAATCCAAGTGCATTAGAAGGGTGTTCAAAAGTACACTGGCTGCTGAAACTCTAGCCATGGTTGACATGTCAGAAGCCTGCCTGTTTTACAGAAAACTATTATTGGAACTACTGCAACTAAAAGATGAAACTGGGAACATTAAGGTCATATGCAAAACTGACAATTCCTGTCTCTATGACTCAGTACATTCATCAACACAGATTTTGGACAAGAGACTTCGCATCGAGATGGCCATTTTGGACAGAAAGGAAATTGCAGAGTTCTCTTGGATACCAACTGATGAACAAGTTGCAGACTCCTTGACAAAGAAAGGAGTACCATCATTTAAAATCCTTGGCTTTATATCAGAGCCCAAGGAATCATCTGTTTAATAAATTCAAAAAAAAATTTCTTTTAATTCTCTTTTTCAGACAGTCATCTGAAAGAAGAAAGAAAAGAAAAAAGAAGAATTGTTAATCAACATGAAGTTGTCTCCCTTCTATCTTCTCCATGAGTGAGGTATGATTGAGGTGAAAAGGCGGGGAAGGGACAGTTGATTATCACGATGTGGTGTTCGAAGGTCGCCAAATAAATTCTTTCTCCACACATGTCTTGTTGGAGTCATTTATTTAAATTCACAAACATATTGTACAATCATGAAGTATACACATGAAAGTGGAACTTTCAGTTGCAATTCTGTTTCTCATTCTAACATTGAAATTGACAATCAATATGCTCCCCTACCAACCCACCATCTGTGACAATATTTCATTTACTGCAGTGTGAATTCTTTGCATAGTCATCTCTCTTGTATTTATCACAAGTTGAACAATTGTTATTAAATGAAGATCTTTATCAAATATCAAATCTGAATAAAAATAATGAAGTCTTTAATTACCATGGAAGGAACATGTGAGTAAGAAGGAATTTTTGAGGAAAATGGAAACAAAAAAGACACTATTGCTCAGAATGATAAAGAGCTGCATTTTCTAGGACACATAATGAGGAAAGAAGGATTGGAGAATTTGACACTTGCAGGACAGAGGGAAACTGTGAGTAACCTACCAAACAAGCTTGTGTAAATTGGTGAGAGAACAAGTACTGGGAGGGATGGTAAAAAGCAAAAAAAAAATGAGTGATCATGGCTCGCCTCAACTTCCTATCCTTTATAGATTCTGATAGGAAGTTGAGGCGAGCCATGATCACTCACACCCTGAAGTAACATGCAATATAAAAGATAATGATGCTCATGCCATGTTTCTATATGAGTGAGTGCTGAAAAGTTCTCAGCTTTATCCATTCCCAAAATCTGACTAGGAGTCAGGTACTTACTGGAGTGGTACAGAAAGCTGACCATTTTTACCTGCATCCTTAGCAATAGATCATATGTAGGAATTCCACTTGCGGTCAGGTGCAAGTTTGAAGCCCAATAGTCTTTCAAGGTATGATGAGGGATAATCCATAAACAGAAAGAGTGTCACAAAAGGAGCCTTTCTGAAAGGTACAAAAGCTGTGGAGGACCATGACCGCTCACTTCTCAAAGTGACATAGAGAAATACTTGAGTTAATCTTAATTATACTATAGAAAATTTAGTGTCTGCTTACTTTCTATATATGCTTTTAATATTTGCTCATTTAGTATACATAAAATTATACCCGGCAACAAACATTTTGCTACTGGAGCAAAAGCATGTGTTTTAGACTAGGATGTGGGCAATCATGGTTCTCCACAGTTTCCTTTCTTTTGTTGCTATTACAGTAATACTTCTTTATGATCTCTTTTTGTCTTTATGGTATATGTTCCTCCACCCACTTCCTCAAATTTGACAAACTGGTTACTCACTGTTTTCCCGTGCTGCTCGCTTGTTTGAGATAACCTGTGAGTGTCAAATTCTCCAATCCTCCTTTCCTTATCCTTTTTCCTCAAAATTTTAGTGAATATAAATTTTACTAAAAGAAATAAACTATTGACAAATTAAGCTTTCTTTTTTTATTTTCTATAAACTTTTATATTATAGTCTATAAACTCACGGGTACTCTGTTATTGTAGCTTTGTGCAAGACTACGTCCTGTTTAACAAATAACTATAAATTATCACACTGACATTCTGTTTCTGGAAAATTTTATATGTAAGTTTTATTTCCCTCAGTATAAAAAAAATTCTTAGAAAAATTCTTACACCTGACATAAATCTTTAAAATTTGAGAACCAAATATTGTTTATATAAAGTTATTCTTTAAGTGCTCTGCCATAAATCAGTGGTTTTCAAACTAGTAACTAAATTTTAATCATAAGTATCCAACTGTTACGTTCTGTAAAATGAGGATAGTCATTTTTTTTTTGTCCATGTTTGCTTCTTTTCTTATGTTAGAAAAAAACATAGCATTATCTGGATGACTAACTTCCCAATTGTTTAGCCTTCTTGAGAATTCATTTTGTTGCCAGAAGAGGAACATATAGTGGAGCTATTAAGAACAGGAAAAAGGTGAAATGCATCTCCTATGTATCATAGGGAAATAGGCAAGGCAAGGGAAAATAAAAACACAAATGATCAACTCAACAAGATCACTGAAAACAATCTCTTTTTTTTTTTTTTTGTTTAGCATAGTGTTCTTAATTAATCATTTACTCAAGATGAGAAAGCCCTTATATTTGAAGGAGAAAACTGAACTGAAGTCATTGACCAGGATTTACTCACCAACTGTTTCCTCTATTTGCATGGCAATTTAACATAAAATTCCCATTTTTTTCAGTAAGATTTGTAAATGATTTGGTTTGTTTTGTGGCATATTAATCTCAATGGGTTATTTAATGCTGACAAGATTTTTATTTCTGGTAATATTTTCTTTTTTCAAATATTTATTGCTGATACTAATTTTTTTAAAAAGTATTTCTGGTATTAAAATCTATTTTTACACTTTCATAGTGTTTTGAGTCAGGTTGTGGGGTCAATTATTTGCCTATAGCTGGGACCCTAACAGGTGCTACCACCCTGGGTCAGGGTGAACCTGGGAACACCAGCAATTAAGAGGTGGTTCCATGCTCCTCAAAACCTCCTGATCAGAGGACTTGCTGTTGGACGTAGTTTATCGTCATACCCAGGATGGGATTTGTAAATGAATTGCTGCTGTTATTTTTTTATTATACATATCTTTGTTACACACACAAACACGTAAGGGATATTTGTTCAGAATCTATCCAAAAATTTGAATATGTTGAGAACCAGTTGTGCAGCCGTTGATATAACTTAGCAATCAATCAAAAGGGATACTCACTGCATGTGCATGAACAGACACTCTCCTGTTGCATCAGTCACTGAGTTTGTGTATTGTGTAACTATCATCTTCACAATGACTGAGTAGACCTTTCACAGATAATGTAGGTTTTTTGGGGAGTTTTTTAAGAAAATATAATATCACATTTCCCCCCCACCCAATCCCATGATAATCAAGATGTGTGTCTGTAATTTCTGGTTTTTCCCAAAAACAAAATCTCTACTGAAACACCAGCAAGAAGAAAGTGACAAGACAGCTGATGGCGATCCAGAAACAGACTGTTTTGAAGAGTAGCAGGGATACTTGGGTAAATGTTTCAACTCTCAAGAAGATGAATAAAGCTCTATTGCCAGAGGCAGGAATTTTTTTTTGTTACTAGCTGGATACTTGCTGGACAATGCTCAAACACACAGACACACAGACACATGTATATTTAACACTTTCACTGCTGAATATTATTGCATTGTTGCCTGGCCTGTTTTGGGAAAATAGGAAATTGCTAATTACTGGAAATAAATGACAAGATACTGATGGTGTTTTCTCATGGTTGATGCCATTTTAGTTTCAATATAATACTCTATAGTACAGACTAAGCTAAATGATACTGCCAACATGCAATATAAGTTAAACAACACCCTCAACATGTAATAAAAGCTAAATAGCCCCCAACATACAATATAAGATAAATGACACCACCATCATACGATATTTGTTAAATGACACCCCATCATGTAATATAAGCTAAATACCATTCCCAATATGCAATGACACCCTCAACAGGCAATAGAATGTAAACGACCCCCCCAAAAAAACAGGCAATATAAGGTAGATGACACCCCCAATATATAATATAAGCTAAATGACACCCAGAGTAACACAAATGCTAAGAACTGACATTTTTAGGTCTCTTGAAAATGCATACATGTATCAACAACAGGCAAGGCAAGTTTTGTAAAGACGTATAAATGTGCTACCCAGCTGAAGTTTTAACAGTCATATTTTAATCTGGTAAAACATCCCATCAATGAAGTATCCATCAAAATCAAACTGACAGCACTAAAAATTTGGTCCATCAGACAACTTTCATATTATGCCACGTTTGCATGTTGCCAGATTCTGGTAAAACATTTTTCAGCATCCAATGAGGTTAAAATAGCAAATATTAATGAATACTTGTGAAAGAATTGCGACATTTTGCTGACATATAAGGAAAATTACTTTACCATCAGTTTTAGCTGATTAGTGCCTTGTGATATACTCAAGCTGAGACTTAGTAATTGTCCATCATAAACAGATAATGAATTTATTTCATTGGCAGCTGGGAAACTATTTCGTATGGCCTGTGTGTAGACACATACTAACCTATGCTACAGATGGCATTTTCTGTGCATCTGATAGTAAATGCTATTAATTACATAAATTGCATATTATGCAGTGAAAAATTTCAGATTCAAATTCAATTCATAACCTTGTCAGCCTTCTGGCGGGTGTGATTGAAGCCAATGGTGATTTTACTGAATAAATTTAGTCTTTTGTATTTCAAGATATTTTTGTGTAATTTTGGTAAATATATCTGTTAAAATCATATGTTAGTGTTACTTTTATTTTTGCATAACTTAAACAACAATTTTTCCTTCGCACCCTATATATATATATATATATATATATATATATATATATGAAGAAATATAGTCTTAAAATGTGCTATATTTATGGGATAAAGTGCTCAATATCAGAGAGAGAGCGTGTGTAAATATAAAAGTGAACATAGAAGTCAACACTTAGAGGTGACAGTCTGTTTCATGCTAGATGCAGTCGTCAGGCCTGATATATATACTAGTAGCATGGCCTGGCGTTGCCCATGCTTGATTCAAAAATTGTACGACTCATACAGCAATCGCAATCACTTGACTTAAAATAACAATGTTAATGTTTAGTATAGAGCTTAGAAAAAATTTGCAGTGTGAGATAGGCGAGAAGTTTGGGTTACACGAGAAATAGGCAGTGAAGTACTGAGGTGTACTGGTACGCATAGTAAAGGCAGTACACTTCAACTTACAGTGAAAACTGTAACGTGAAGGTAAAATAGGTTGGGTAAACGATTGAGTAAATAAGTAACTTGCGACAACAGTTAACTGTCTAATAGCAAAACTGAACTACGAAAAGGTAGAAATAGGTATGGAAGGCTAAGATGGACTGGGCTGCGCAGTAGAGGCAGCACGTGGAGATAAAATGGGTAATGCAAACGTTTAAGCAAATAGGTAACTTGCCATAGCAGGAAGCTGTCAATTAATCCACGGATAGATGTGTTAATGGCCATCAAATCAAGACGTGAGTGCAGATGCAGCTGCACTGAAGGTATTTAAAGGGAGCGTGACCTGTCATTGATTGGTGTAGCCTGGACAATGGCCATGACTTAGACCAATGAATGAGCTCACGCAAAATGGAAGATGCTAGCGTGCATTCATGCATGCGCGCATGATTTGGCAAGTGCAAGGCTTGGCCGTAAATGGGGTCAAGCTGCCTGCTGCATATGCAGCTTGGCTCTAACGCACGTGATGCCAGCGATGAGAATGCAAGGACCTGCAATGAAGCATTTACTCATTTGGTTTGTGCGACAATGAAAAGCCACTAATTGTTTGCCAGCATTAGCTTTGAATTGGATTGGGAGGAAGCGCTGCTGTTTTAATGCAAAAACTCCTCTTCAGTTCTGGGATGTGGCCTGGGCTAGGGAAAAAGGTTTAAAGAATTGGAAAATGGACTGCTGAGGGCGGAACCATTTTCACTCAGCACGTATGCGGGTTTTCTTTCAGTAAAGACACGAATAAAGGAAGTGCTTATTTTGGTAAGATGCGACGATTAAAGCAAAAGTGTTGACAAAGTCGAATATGTCATTTGTGGCTCAAAGGCAGACCTGGTAGCAGGGATAAAAAAGACAAATTTCAATGGCCCTGCACCCATTCCATTTGAGGTCAAATGTTTTCTTCCACTCCACTGCACGCACTGACCTGTTTCTTCCCGCGCATAGCGTGACCTTAAATTAATCTACGTTTAGGAAATATCCAACCGGAAAAACATTTTTAAGGGTTGACCGATTGTTGATTTGCACTCTGTTTGGGGGGTGCTCGGAGTTGAAGCTTCACATGGTGACTCCCAATGGCCTCCTCATAAATCTGGTCGGTTTTTGCTAAAAACTGACATGCAGTTCAGGCGCAATCTGGGCGTATCGGTTTTTGGGTTTTATCGATTTTCCACGCTGTTTAGGGGTCCGTGGTCATGAAACTTCTGGACAACACTTCTAATGGTAGACTCTAGGAGGGTGTCAAATTTGGTTGAAATGCAATCATTCCTTCTGTAAGCAGATTATTGATTTTTTCGGAACCTGAGTCCGAACTCAAAAATTGGGCTCTGTCATGTCCTTATGGCAGCCATTTGCAAACTTGTGGTGAAAATCACATCGAAATCGGGTGAGAAATGCGGCCTGGGTGAGGTAACAATGCCCATGACAGACACACAGACAGACAACATGATATAGATAGATTTAGATAGATAGATATAGATAGTAGATATATATATATATATATATATATATATATATATAGAGAGAGAGAGAGAGAGAGGTGAAACCTCACTACCTTTGTAAGGTTGTTATATATTTTTAAGATAATATTTATGAATATTGCTCAATGGACAAATTATTGAGCACTTTCTAAAATCTACTAATTTGGTTGATTTGGTGGTAGACTTTATCCCATAGCTGACGCTTACAAGAAATTATATATATATTACATATATATCTATGTACACACACACATACATGTACACACAGTGTGCGAAGGATAAATTGTCGTCTACATTATATAAGTTTAGTTTGTAAATTTTTGTGTCTCCTTTATGAACTTGTGTTCATTTATATTTTCATAAATATTATCATCTTTGAGAAGGAGTTGCATTTTTTGTCAATAAATGTGTTTTTCCATAATTATAATTCCACCACCTTTTTCAGAAGGATATATAACAATGTTTTTGTTATTTGATATTTCTTTCAGGGATTTCATATATCTACAGGGAAAGTGTAATTCCAATGGATTTTTTTTTTTACTTTAGCTGTAATGAGAACCTGAATATAAATATTTCATTATAAAAAAAATTCTACAACACCATTTCCTCACTTTTGTTTATCAGACATTAAATTATGTCACTTAGCTTTCTCCATAATTTACCGAGACATTTCTGTTAACTTGATGAATATTTATAAGCGTCTCTTAAATTAAAAAATTTTGAGAAACTAACAACATTTTACTTTTGGTAAATATTTGTTACAAAATATCATCCTTATATTTGGCTTGATAAAATCCATCAGAGGATAAAACGTGTTGGCTAAGTTTTCCATTTGTCTTTATTCATGTTTTCTTTAAGCACACACACATATATATATATATATATATTTTTATTTATTTATTTTTTTTAATCGTATCACCCCAAGCAAGGCCGGAGGCCACTATCACGCAAGGGGTTAAAGAAGGGTTGGAGGAAGAGCAGATAGGAGTGGCAAGGGAGGGGATGTGGTGAAAGAGAAAGACAGTGGGTCGATCAAGGCAAGGGGGCCACAGAAGATCCGGAGCGAGAGCAGATAGGAATGAAAAATGAAAGGATGTGGAGAAGGGAAGTGGATAGATCAAGGCAACTGGAGATGTCAATTGACGCTACACTTAAACCGTTGGAGATTGTAATTGTCAGGGAAACAGTAATAGGGAAGGGAGTTCCATAGGTGAGATGTGTGAGACATGAAACTATTGGAGTAGAAGAGACGTCTACATCTAACAGTTTCCACGGTGTAGGGGTGGGAGCGCGATGCCAGCCTCATGGGGCGTTTAAATTCACGAGGCCTGGGGACAAGCGAACGCAACTCCTCAGAGCAATTACCGTGGAAGTACTTGTAAAAAAGGCAGAGCGAGGCAACATCACGTCTCTGAGAGAGCGACTGCAAACGAGATGACAGATCAGGGCCAATCACGTTGCCTATCCGTCTCTGGATCTTATCAAGAACCCCGAGGCAAACAGCAGGGGCCCCAGACCATATATGGCAGCAATACTCCATGCAAGGGCAAATGGTCGATTTATAGACTTGGAGGATCGATTCCGGGGAGAAAAATTTCCTGGCTCGGCACAGAGAACCAACTTTCTTTGCGGTGGCTGATGCAACTGACTCGATGTATTTGTTCCATCTCAGATCAGCAGACAGCGTGAGACCGAGCAGCCGCAGGGAGGAACTCTCGAGAAGTTGGTCATCAGACATTTTAATGGGATGCAGGGATGGATCCTTGTGGTGGTTGATAGAGAGCAGTTTTGTTTTAGAGGCATTAAAGTTAACCATCCATTTCTCACCCCAGATCACAACCGATTGGAGGTCCTTTTCAATTTGAGCTGCCAGGTTAGCTTTGTCCGCCTAACTAGATTTGTGTTTGAGGCAGGAGTAAATAGTGGTGCCATCAGCGTAGATGCCGACTTGGGAGTCTATGGCGTCAGGAAGGTCATTTATAAATATGAGGAACAGAGTAGGGCCTAGGATGGAGCCTTGAGGAACACCTGCGTTAGCGGGATAGGATCTGGAGGTGAATCTACTATGAACAACCTTCAAATCCCGGTTTGACAGGAATGATTGTATTAGGTCAAACAATCGACCTGTGATACCATAACCCTGGAGCTTGCGGAGAAGGCCGGCATGCCAGACTCTATTGAATGCTTTGGAGATGTCAAGGGCCATGGCACGAGCTTCACTGTTGTTATGGATAGCTTGGTAGACAAATTCAGTGATGGCCGTAAGCACATCGGCAGTAGATCGGGCAAAGCGGAAACCATACTGCTTGTCTGAGAGCAGATTGTGGGATATCAGGTGATTAATCACTTCGGCGTTGATAATGGCCTCAAAGATTTTGCCGAAGAGGGGTAGGAGACTGATAGGACGGTAATTGGAAGGGTCGGAGGGGTCACCAGAGTTCTTAAAGACAGGGACAATAGTTGAGGACTTCCTTTTGGAAGTGTAGTCTGATATATATATATATATATATATATATAGCTCATATATATATATATATATATAATTACAATATATATATATATATATATATAATTACAATATATATATATATATATATATATATATATATATATAATTACAATATATATATATATATATATATATATAATTACAATATATATATATATATATATATATATAATTACAATATATATATATATATATAATTACAATATATATATATATATATAATTACAATATATATATATATATATATATAATTACAATATATATATATATATATATATAATTACAATATATATATATATATATATAATTACAATATATATATATATATATATATATATAATTACAATATATATATATATATATAATTACAATATATATATATATATATATATATATATATATATATATATATATATATAATTACTATATATATATATATATATATATATATATGATGAAAAATATGGAAAGGCAAAACAAAATCCGAATATGCAAGTATTACTGTTTTAATGATGTTTTACTGTCGATGTCAGACGTTTCAGTCTAGTAGACCATCTTCAGGACATGGTTATTAAAACCATCCTTGGGATTAGATGATATTTAAGTCAACATGAAAAGACGATAGACACAAGACTAATCAGAAACAGAACAACTGAAATTCTAAAGTCAGCGTTCCTTTTTTTGGGATTCGATCATGTTGGCGTCATGTTTTTGTTTTGCCTTTCCATATTTTTCATCATACCGTCGGATCTACATCCACATATTTGCTTACATATATATATATATATATATATATATATATATATATATATATATATATATATATAGCTCATATATATATAATTAGAATATATATATATATATATATATATATATATATATATATATAGCTCATATATATATAATTAGAATATATATATATATAGCTTATATATATATATAATTAGAATATATATATATATAGCTCATATATATATAATTAGAATATATATATATATATATAATTAGAATATATATATATATATAGCTCATATATATATAATTAGAATATATATATATATAATTAGAATATATATATATATAGCTCATATATATATAATTAGAATATATATATATATATATAATTAGAATATATATATATATATATAGCTCATATATATATAATTAGAATATATATATATATATATATAATTAGAATATATATATATATATAGCTCATATATATATAATTAGAATATATATATATATATATATATATAATTAGAATATATATATATATATAGCTCATATATATATAATTAGAATATATATATATATATATATATATATATATAATTAGAATATATATATATATAGCTCATATATATATAATTAGAATATATATATATATATATATATATATAATTAGAATATATATATATATAGCTCATATATATATAATTAGAATATATATATATATAGCTCATATATATATAATTAGAATATATATATATATATATATAATTAGAATATATATATATATAGCTCATATATATATAATTAGAATATATATATATATAGCTCATATATATATAATTAGAATATATATATATATAGCTCATATATATATAATTAGAATATATATATATATATATATAATTAGAATATATATATATATAGCTCATATATATATAATTAGAATACATATATATATATATATATATATATATATATATATATATATATATATATTTATATAGCTCAACATAATTGTTTCCCCAAACCAGAAGATATTTCTCAAAATCTAATATCTTTGTCTCTATTCACAGTAGCAAACCATAACTTGTTTTTTTTTGTTTTTCATAGCCATTTTAGAAGAGTAAGGAGTTCTTCCTTAATTTATAGATTCTTTTGAACATGTTTCCTGCAGTATTTACTCCAGGCTGTTTGCTGTTGTTCAGGGATGGATTTGCACATTTTGCTCCAAAGTTTGTTCAGCTCTTGGCAACACAATGTGTCTCCTTCTTGAATAGTATCATGACTATGTGGTCTCATGGCCTTTATATTTGAACACTATTGTTTAAACAGATCAATGTGATGCCTTCAGGCATTTGGAAACTGCATTCAAGGATCAATCAGACTTCTAGCAATCCACAGTTTTTTGGGGGTTTTTTGTCCTAAGGCACTAGTTTATTTCTTTTGATTTCCCCATGATGTCAAATCAAGCAAAGATGCATTGAGTTTGAAGGCAAGACTTAAAATATATCCACAGGTATGTCTTTCAGTCACATGATGTCAATTAGCCTATCAGAACCTTTTACAGCAATGATTTCATTTCCTGGAATGTTTCAATCTGTTTAAATTTCTGAAATACAATGAAATAAGTAGAAGCTGAAATAAATCATTATCATTTCACTGCAAGCAAGGCAGTAATGCCACTAAGACATAAGGGGTTACTGAGTGTGAAAGAATAAGAAAAAGAAAAACATTATTAAGGAGTAAGAACAATAAAAGAAGGGGAATCAAGAAGACATTAGATAACACTTGACATTGCATTCAGACTTTTGAAGATCAAACTTGACTAGGAAGCAAGAAGCTTCTTCTTTGGATGTTAGCAAGTATCTCTAAATCTGACATTTTCAATTCTTGAAATAAATTCATGATCCTACATCACTTTAAACAGGGAAACTTAAAAAAAACTGAGTTTAAATATACATACAAACCTCTCATCAATGGACTAAGGAGTGTGCGTGTGGGGGGTTCATTAAAGCCGATTGTCCATAGATGGGAAGGGATTATTTCTGAGTTACAAAACCACCATAGTAACTAGCAGTAGTTATGATCATAATGTAAATACTATAAACATGGATATATGGCATAAATAAATATATACATAATATAGATATATTAATCAAAATAACAAAAATAATAGATTATTCATAGTACTTTTTCATGCACAGGCTAATGTATCGTACTTTCTGTCTTTGTTTACAAATGAAAGGCCTGCCACCACCACCAAGCGGTCACTTTAAAAACTAATATCACTCATTCTGCTAAGCCCGCAAATTTTGAAGTTCAACGCTGACAATTTGGAAGATTTTTGGCTGCAGATTTTTTTTTTAATTTGCCTGCAGATTTTGTTTGTTGCCTCCGAAGTCCATTGATGGTGGGGGTCCATAGATGAGAGGTTTGTCTGCATTTGGTTATGTTGCATGTAAGGTGTTTAACTATATCTATGTATTAGAGATGCCAGATACTGTCATGGTAAGCAGTACAGAAATTGGTATCAAGAGAATTTGAGCTAAGGCTACTGGTATCTGCTCAGTCCCCCCACTGAGATGAGTTGTGACACATGCTCAAGATTATTGTGGGGAACCCAAGCATTTCCACCTGGGCCATTGGTCAAAATTTACCCAGTGGAAACAGGCTCAGGTACATTACTTGTCTGTTTTCCTCAGCCGAGTCTCTATCTGAAGGCAGAGCTCTGACTAAGTTACCCTCTGCCCAAAGACAGACGTCTTGTCTGTCACGAGCCTGGCAGCTAACTGCCTGATTCCAATAGGGCTAAGGTTCCTTACATATATTCACTTCACATTAATACCTTAGTAAAGGCATGAATCCAAATCTCCCAGTAGACATCAAATATTAAAATGTTTCATCAATAAGGAATCAAGGAAAATACTTTACCTGCCCAGTAAGTAGTAACAGTATAAAGATGTTATATTTACAGTCAACTTTGACAGAAGTCATATATTAGGTTGGAAAGAAAGTCCTGTCACATTTGAAGATGGTAAACAAACAGATATTTCTTTTGTCTCAGCTGATATATTTAATGGAGAAAGAAGAATAAAAAAATCAAGAATTAAAAAGAAAATAACAATTGACATTGCATTTAAATTTTGGAAGATCAAAGTTGAAGTTGAGAAGTGTGAGCGTTAGTATAGAATTTATGGTTACATATAGCAATTTCAATTGAAAAAAAAAAGATGAGACCTAGCTGCCAATCTAGTACCATGTTTAGATTCATAAAGTCTATGTATCATAGAGGAAAGTTCATCAGAACAATTTCCCTGAAAGTATTTATAGAAAAGGAAGCTAAATTACGGTGCTGGGATGCCAGGTCTGGACCAATAACATTATAGATACTTCCTTGTATTTTATTAAAAATTTCTAAATACATAGTGGAAGCACCACACCAGATATGGCAGCAATGTCAAATGAATGGATGAATGGCAGACTTATAAATATGTAAGATAAATTCTGATGAGAAACATTTGTTAGCATGACACAGTAGAGCTAGAAATTTTAATTGGATATGATAATAGAGAGGCCACTTTTCATCACTGGTGGTGATTCTATCCAGGAATGGTTCAATAGCAAGTCTACTCTTCAATGACAAACAGAAGTCAACCCTTTAATTAAGCTGAGAAAGCAGTCAGATGATGAAGACCCACTGATCAGGTTTTAAAGCTTTCCTGAGTTCATAAAGGTGATTTATGATCAAAGTGGGACTTGTATTGAACTGTTTGGTGAATTCTTGTGCAGTTTGCTTAAGATTTTCCTTAACTAAGGTTGACAGAAACTCAATATTGACCAAAGTTGCTTGTTCAGATCAAGAGGATTCTTCAAAAGAAAAATTTCCTGATCAAAATGAACCAAAACATTCTTATCATGTCAACACACTTAAAGATTCATTCCCAAAGACACAACAAATATTTATTACCACTTCCATAAATGCTATTTATTGAATTCCTGCAATATGCGTCAAATCTAAACTCATTTATAAAGGACGGAATTGATACAAATTTTTCCCACTCTCATATTAAGTAATAAAGATTAGAACATAAAAAATTAAGGCTTATTTTACCATAGGCATTGAAAAAGTAACCTCAAATTGATCATGTGAAAAAAGTACAGGATTTATTTCCACCCTAAAATATATATATATATATATATATATATATATATATATATATAAGTGAACATAGAAGTCAACACTTAGAGGCGACAGTCTGTTTCATGCTAGTGCAATCGTCAGGAGTTGCCTGACGATTGCACTAGCATGAAACAGACTGTCGCCTCTAAGTGAGTGTTGACTTCTATGTTCACTTATATATATATATATATTTATATATATATATATATTTATATATATATATATATATATATATATATATATATATTTACATTACAAAGAGTCAATCATACCTTGAATCAATCAGCAATGTGTATGCGATGATTGACTCTTTGTAATGTAAATATATGCTGCCTATTTTATTATATATATATATATATATATATATATATATATATATATATATATATATATATATATACACACACACACATAGTGAGAGGGAGAGAGTGTGTTTGGGTATCTGTATTTCAAAATATACCAAACTTTTTAAAAAGTACAGTTTTCTTTCTCTGGGAAAATGTATGGTTTATACAATGTGGTCGTCACCTTGTAGCATAAACAGTGACGTTCATGAGGTGGGGCAGAGGGTGCACCCAACCCCACTGGTATCCACATTGGGAAGGCATCCAATCAAAGAGTGAAATAAAAATTTAGTGTATATTTAATTTGAATAAAGTGTTTCTTTCATGTTTCATCTGCTTTTGCCTATTGAAAATATCTTCCTTTTCTTATATTTCTTAGTCCTACGCTCTACAGGCACCCCCCCCCCCACTTGAATCTTAGAGGCATACAATCAAGGAGCTGGCCCGGGGCATCACCAAACCTCTGCACATCACTCTGTAAATTAGATTATATATAAAATGTGTGTGTGTATGTGTGTTATTAAAAACAACAGATATTTTGTGTCAATTAATTTTACTGATCAACTTTTCCAAATTATGAATAATCCTTTTTCTGAGAAGGAGGAAAATTTGTCAGAAATTGTCCAAAGTTCATTTTGGAAGAAAAGTACAAGAAACACGGTGCAAACGTTTGAATTTCTTAAATCATTATCAGCATAGGTCGAGATAAATTGTACTTTTATTCCAAAGTGAACTTGGGACAATTTCTGATGAATTTTCTTCCTTCTCTGAGAATTATTATTCCCAATTTGGAAAAAGTCATCAGTAAAATAGACCCAAAATGTCTGCAGTCTTTAATAATATTTGCCTTAAAGAACATTTACTGCAAAATATACAGAATACACACACACATAAACGATCTTCAAGAATCCTGTCACTGATTAGGGTCACAGAAACACTAAATGTACTGCTGCTGTGGGTAGTAGGGTTGGTAGGTCTCAGGCAAGATATCCTGAGAGAGACTTTATTTTCTTCACAATCGTTTTCAATTTGGATTTATCCTTCTGCAGACCAGTTGCTAGCCAAAGCTAGGGATCACCGTCTTCTTTGCTGTTTAGCCCATAGATATTGGGAGGGGGAGAGATGAATTCATGCCTTTCCCAAAGACATTTGTGCGAAAGTGAATGCAACAACAGACTAAACCAGAATTTGAATTTAGCTTTCCAATTTCACATTTCACACTGATCTTCATTGCCCCACCTGTGTATCACACACACACACACACACACACACACACACACACACGTGTTCTCACTTTGAAACAATTATATGTGCCTAAAACAAAGCACAGTAGTGATCAGGTAAAAGTGCTAATATTTTCTCATAGAATGTTACATTAGGGTAAATGCGAGGTTAAATAATAAAGAGATAATGTTAAAGTGGCCTTTGTTGATAAGGATCTTTTTTGATGTTTTTGAATTGTATAAGTTAGAATCAACTTGTTGATGACAAGAGGAAGAGGTTAAGTGTGGCTTCTTAAACATCTTTCAAGCTAGCATCAGAACTAGAGTAGAAAAACGACAGAAGAAGAAGAACCACTTAAAGATGACATATTTTCTACCAATAATTAAAACAATAAGATGGGAAACACTGTAAATCAATTTCACAATAGAAAACCAGAAATGAACAAGAAAATAAGTAAAAAAAATAAAACATCAGGATTAAAGATTTTCAATGTTGAATGAACATTACCCAATAAACTGCTCCAGTAAGTAACTAACTCCTCATGCTATCCTATACCTTTATAGTCACCTGATCAGGCCAAAAATGGGGTACTGCTGTCATATTTGGGTGGGAGTTGCCCAGTCCTCACTTTCCAGTCTTGATTGAGTTCAAAAGTGTCCCCGAGTTATTTTGGAGAAGAATTATTTTCCACTCTCCAACCTCTCTCTCCCTCACAGGTGGGATGTAGCTAACCTCTCACTGCTCTATCACTACTTCCATGGAAAGTGCTCAGCCAAACTACATTCTCTGGTTCCACCAGGCCTAACCTTCATGGCTATGACCTGTTATGCCATTTACATAGTAGCAAACCACCCACATTCCCTCTGTATTCCATCAGTGAGAAGTAAGTTCCACTAAAACAGCTTCTTCCTGCAAACCATTGCCCTGTGGAACAGAACTCCCAAGAGAATGTTTCCCCAATTACTGCAATCTTAACCTGTTTGAGTCTAGAGTTAACCATTATCTTCCCTTCCTATCCATATAAACTACTCATTAACCATAACCCTTTATCTTGAGTGGCCCCCAGGTATTGTACAGAGTGTACCTTACTTTAACAAAAAAAAAAAAAGCTAAAATTAATCTATCACTTTAAACTATTGCATTTTGATACTTGATAAGAAAGTGGTCAAGTATCAAAATGCACATTTAATTTTTAACAGTAAAACTTATCAGTGAAGAACAGAAAATGGCTAGTACAAAGTTGCTCATTTAAGCAACTTTGCTAAACTTACATGTTAGGCTCTGATATGCTTTATAGTAATTTGGCACTGGAGACTGTGGTACTTCAAGTTCAACACTTTAAATATTAAATTGTTATTTCATTGATTAATAAACACAGAATTCATAAACAAACAGAATTTAACATGGTCAAATATTCTTTTACAATCATTCATAGCATATATATATATATATATATATATATATATATATATATATATGAATGACAAAGTGGATAAAGCAATAATGGATAAATTTAAAATTTTAATATAATTATAATATAACATATTCCCCCACGTTTTTAAAAATCTCTATCACAATGATTACAGTTACAATAAGTTTGTCTTTGTAATTCACCCCTAAAGATGAACTCAGAGGAGATCAAAAGTACTTGGGTAGTAAAAAACTATGGCACCTTCCTTGGTTGGTTTATTTTGTTTTACTGCATATCAACCTCAATGGGTTATTTAATGCGGACAAGATTTTTACAATAGATTCATGTCAAATTAGTATGTATTCTTGGTAAGAAATCAGTTTCTAGATCAGGTTTCATTGACATAGTTTTGTAAAAAGGGTTTTTGTCAAAAGTCAAATCTATGTATAAATTCTTCTTTTTCTTATCAAGCTGCCTTCAGTTTTTATTCTCAAAAGTCACAATAATTTTTAATATAAAAAAATCCCTAAATTGAAAATATATTTCAATAATCTGTATAATAGAGGTGTGGTCAACCAACTGGATTTGATTTTTAGCTGAGATTGTTTATGTTCACATTAATATATTTGGAAAATACATGAATCAGCTTTTCTGTGTACTCTGTCCCATCAGCAGATATTTTGACAAAATGTCTCATTAATAGAAGTTCACAATGGCTGATAAAGAATAATGGTGACAAGTGACAAACCACACTCATATAACAAGCTTATTTGGCATGGTAGTGGCACCAAAAATTATGATTCGCCCACTTCGGACCGATTCAATAGATTCAAACATAACTTTTAGAATGTATTCTTAAGAAAAATTCATAAAGTAAAAAGTTGTCAGAACTTTAGTCAACTTAAAACGTTTTTTTATGAAAATGAAAATAATATTTATCCAGCAAGAACTAATCATGAAAATACATTAATAAAGAGATTATATCTCAATTAAAATGATTTAATTTTTACTCAGCAAAATATTTTATATAAACAAAGAGATTTTACCTGGATTAAAATTATTTTATTTTTACTTAGCAAAGTATTTTAAACAAAAATTTTTATCCCAATTTAAAATTTGACTTACCTCAATGTTGTGCTATTAATTGCAATCTGATCCTTTCTGTAAAAGAATAAAGCCATTCTTATTAACTTTTTCTCATCAAAATTTAGAAGATAAAAATTCAGAGTTGTTTATTATTTGTATTTTTAAACTATTAATTAATTATAAGTAAATGTCATACATATTATTATTTTATAATCCTCTTATACGTATTCAGTATTAAAGCCCAATTGGACATGCTTTCTTCTAATTTGAGTAGTGCTTTAGTTAAGTTACACCTGCCTTCATTTTCTAACTACATTTTATTAAACTTAGAATAAATCCCCAAAATGGTACATTGTATGAGACCACAAAGGTTCAACGTCGACCCTGACCATACCAAAGCTGCTGAGCAAGGGACCCATTGGATTTTAACATTGAAAAACTTTGTAGAAACCTTTAAAGTGGAGCACCTTCACCAACAAATAGACAAGACAAGGATAATAGTGAACCGTCAATCCTCCTCTGTCTTCAGGATAATTTCAGACTCCTCTTCTTAATATAAATTTGTTGTACACAATTTACATCACCTAAAAACAAAGTTTTTGCTTGACACCTACTTGCCACTCAAAAACAGAAAGATGGTGAATCACTCAAGTGCTATCTAACTGAATTGAGAACACTAAGCAAAGACTGCAAAAGAAGCTTGAGATTAACATATTACGGATGCCTTTATAAATGGTCTTTGAAATGTTTGAGTGTGGCAGAGATTCTTTGAAAACAAAACCATGACATTAAAAACTACCTATGAGACAGCCCACAATTTAGAAGTCACTAGCAGCATGGCCCGGTGTTGCCCATGCTTGATTCAAAAATCGTACGACTCGTACAGCAATCACTATCACTTGACTTAAAATATTTTTGCCCTTCCTTGCCTTTAAAGGAGTGCCATTTGTCGTGCTGATGTTGCTACATGTCTTTCTTCTTGCCTATCTCACACTGCAAATTTTTTCTAAGCTCTATACTAAACATTAAATCTGTTACGAAAAAAGAACTAAACAAAATGAACACAAAACGATCAGCTTTAAAAAAAGACTCGTAACTGGAAAAACCAAATGAAAAAAGAATGTTATACACAAATACTTTTTCACACCCAACCCAGTTCTGCGGAATCAGAATCAACATTGAGTTTAAGCAAGCGAATGAGCCAACTGGAGTAAAGTGCCATGCAGATTTAAATTTTTCCCACTTGTGACAAATGCAGCTATCAATTTTTTTTGCATGCTAGCATGCTAGTTAACATTCATGACAGTCAGCTGTTGGCTCTCATGCTGGCCAATAGAATCTTCTTGCCTATTCGTGGCAGCCAGCTATAGGCTCTCACTCTGGCCGCAAACTACATGAAAACTGCCATAGAAACATGAAAAAATTGATTATTTCCACTATCAATGGGAATTGGGAAATGCAAAGTTAGTTTTGGCCTTCCTGCTAACATGGAGCATGTGCATGTAAATTTTGGTGCATTCGTTACACACACAAACACATCCTGCCTTTTATAGATAGAGATTCAGAAACTGTCGATTTTCTTCTTACTTAATGTTGGTGTGTCTCAAGGGTCTCACAGTTCTCCGGAATCTTCAGTTTTGTCTTCAGCGTTTTCTTGTGACCAAGGTTCTACCTCTTAGCAACCAGCTATGGTACTCCCAACAACAACAACAACAACAAAAACTTCTATGGATTCTCTTTTCACCTCCAATATTCCTGTCCAGATAAAAATTTCCAGGTGTTGCAAATAAGAGAAACTCGGACATTTTTCTAAGGTATGTCAATTTTCACCCCCTCCAACAAAGCATTGCCCTAGTACTTCTGTCATAACTGCTGCTTCTCCAGACTACCTTTCAAAAACCATACTAAAAATTTATGTTAACAACATACCTGTGGACACCCTTATTGACATGGGTAGTTCTGTGAGGTACATAGAGTCAAATGTGGTGAAAGCTAATAAGAGGTGGATCTTTCCTTGAATATTTCTTAGAGCGCTCAAGTCAGAGTTCAGCTAAAAAATAATTCTTACATTTTCACAAAACTATCAGTAATGAAGAATCTCTGTTGCAGCATAATACTAGGGCATGGCTTCCTATGTTGGCATTCTATTATCATAATCCTTTTTGGAGGACCCGAACCAACCTTAGAAATCTGCAAACTAGCAAAAATCAATTTTCAGTACCCACCACTTCTCTAATACCAGACTGCAAAGCCATAGCAGTAAAATCTAGATTGTACTCACCCGATGAGAAACAATTTAGTAAAACTGAATTAGTAAGAATGCTTGGGTAGGGAATTATTGAATCAAGCAAGTCTCCATGGAGGGCACAGGTACACATAACCTCTGAAGAAAGAGGTTAGTAATAGACTATTCCCAGATAGGTTCACCTAGTTGGACACATACCTGCTGCCTCACATTGACAAGATGCTGAGAGAAATTGCTAAATATCATGTTTATAGTCCTTTTGATCTCCAGAGAAAATACCTCCAAGTAGAAATCAAGCCAGAGGGGGAATGATCCAATACAGACTTCAATAGCCATTTGTATCATTTTTCACAGATTCTATTTGGTGTGACTAATGGTGGGTAAAGGTTTCAAAAGTGTATTGACAATAAGCACAAAAAAATTGAAGAACACATTTGCCTACATCAATAATGTAAAAGTCTGTGGACTAAACCAGTCAGATTAGGATGACAACTTTAAATTGTTCATGGCAACAACCTTACATTAAATTATGACAAATGTTTCTTTGGGGTGAGAACCCTCATTCTATTAGGACACACTGTGAGTGAAAGGAATATGAAGTCAGATGCTGAGTGATTAAAACTGCCAGTTCCTGAAAACATGCACGCTATGAGCATATTTGCACATTCTTCACAGTGGATTTCTTGTTTTCAGAGAAGATACGCCCACTGCTATAAGCCAATAGTTTCCCTCCATTTTCCACTGCTGTTAAGGTATTCCAAAAAATAAAAAGTGACAAAGCAAATGTTGCAATAGTCACTTCAGACCCTGCAACCCTACTAATCATGGAAACAGAAGCATCTGATAGTGCCATTGCTGTGTCACTAAGGCAAAATGCTCACTCTGTTACTTTTTTTCAAGGACCCTGTTGCATTCTGAACAGCAACACTCAGCTGTCAAATGAAACCTACATTATTGTAGAGGCATTAAAAAAATGGTGACATTACCTAATGAGGTGTCACTAAAATGTTTGTGATCTTTGTTTGCCCTTTTTTGAGCCCCAGCATGTATCCATTCAGATCAAGGAACATCATTCATGTCAGAACAACTTAGGCAATTCCTCCATGGAAAAGGGGTTGCTGTAAGTCAGACAATGCTGTATAACCGCTAAAGCAGTGTGAAAAATACAATGGCATTATTTGGAAAACCATTCAGTTGTCTGCTGGGAATTAAATGTGCCTGATTACTGACTAGGAAAGCCGACTCCCAGAGTCTCTGGATGCTCTTCAAACCCTGTTGTGCACTGCAATGAACACAACACTACACAAAATGTTTCTACTATTCTTACAAAGAACTTCACAAGGAACCTCACTCTCCTCATGGCTGTCACAATCTGGTACAGTACCTCTTAAACACCCTGTTCAACACAGATAAAAATGACTCACTGTAAATGTAGTCAATTTTAATACAGGCAAACCCGAATTATGCATTTGTCCAGCACTTGGATGGGAAATGAGATACTGTGTTATTGTAGGATTTGGCCCCTATGGGAGTAAACTCCCCAGAGAATTGCAACCAGAAAAAAATGGACCAACTGATTTTAGATCTGATTAGGAGTTGACACCTAAAAAGCGAGTCCACTCTGCTGAAACAGACACTGCTATTTCAAATCCAGATGCAGAGGGGCTTACAAATCGAAGAAAACCTAAACACTTCAAGCTGAAGATTTGTACTCCAAAGCCAAGTAAGCAAGACAAACCTGAAACAAGTTCAGACAAGTCAACATCAGAGGCAGCTGTCAACTGCAAACCACGACAATGTCCTCAAAGAATCCACAGGAGACCAGGTCAGTGGAATGAATTTCTCTCCTACAAATAATCAGTGGGGGAGTATGTGATATGGATTATCTCTCCTTATATGTATTCAGTATTTAAGTAAGTCTAATGGGACATACTTCATTCTAAACTGAATAAAGCTTTAGTTAAGTTACACGTGCGTTCATTTTTTCATTGCAATATAAAATATACTTGTTATTCTATTCTACAAAATTTATTTAATTATATGCAAACCCTAATTATAAGTAGTCTAAATATAAGCAATGCAATTAGTTTACATGTGCTGACAAAAGAATGACAGGAATATCTTAATCATTATTTTTTAAGTAAAATGTAATTTTTTCTTTTAATCATTTCACCCCAAGCAAGGTAATAAAGCCACTAAGATGCAAGGGGATACTAAGTGTTAGAACATATGAGAAAAAAATACAATTAAGGAGAGAGGACAATAAAAGAGAAAAAATTAAGAAGAGAGAAGATAATGATCAACACTGCATTTAAATTTTTGAAGATCAATGTTGACTGGGGAGCAAGAAGCCAGAAGAGAGTTCCACAAGCGAGAAGTGTGATGGAAGAAACTGTTAACATAGAAATTACGGTTACATCTAGCCATTTCAAGTAAAAATGATGAGATCTTGCCATCAATCTAGTACCACACTTAAATTAATAAAATCTTGGTACTATAAAGGAAAGTTACAATTATCATGAAAGTATTTATAGGAAAGGCACAAGGGAGTTATGTTATGGCAGTGGTGGAGGGATTGAAGTAAATAAATCGATGGTAATTACAAAATTATTATCCATTTTTCTGCAAGGTAAAAATAATTTAAAACATAAATTATAGTTTTTTGTGTGTTAGGATTAAAATAATAGAAAAATCTCTTTTGCTCGTTATCAGAAAAGTCTAATACAGAGAGATCTGCAGTTCACCCACCTCTATATATGAATTCTTCTGATGATATAGAACAGGGTTACACACAATAAATATACTGATATAGGTACATATGTTAAGATTTGTTTTAATTATTTTTGTTAATGATACCTAAAGTCAGATTCCACTTGCCAGTTTATGTTTCGAAGAACATTCTTTCATCTGTGTTCATTTGGATGGCTTCACTCACTGACTTAAGCCTTCAATGTTTTGTCTCCAATCCTTAATACCAATTATATTAGATATTATGTAATGTAGGGTGATTGCAAAAGAAATAGTTTTCATAAAACTATTCAAGATAATGACATTTTATGCTCCACACTTTTATAGAGAAACTTTTAAAAGTTATTACAGTTACATAATTTAAACAGCACTACGCATTTGGCAGAAAACCAACAAGACATCCATCTACTCTTGCTACAAAAGCTTCAAACCTGTGGAAATTGAAAAATTTTGTGTATATCATATATATATATATATATATATATATATATATATATATACATATATTATATAGAATAATATATATATATATTATATATATATATATATATATATATATATATATATATATACATATATTATATAGAATAATATATATATATATATATATATATATATATATATATTATTCTATGCTAACAGTTTTTTATCTTGCATGTCTTGCTTGTGGAACTCCCATGCTTCCCAGCCAGCTTTAATCTTCAAAAATTTAAATGCAATGTCAGTCACTATCTACTATCATGGTTACTCATTTTGTTCCCATTCATTAATAATGTTTCTGTTTCTAATTCTTCCACACCTAGTAGCCCTTTGTATCTTAGTGGCTTTAGTGCCTTGCACGGGGTGAAATCAATTTATATATATATTTATTATGTCTGTACACAGCACACAATCCATAACCACACACACTTTACACTTAGCAACCCATCTCTCCTTCCCATCTCCCTTGGTTGGGTAACTGTTGTAATTTTGGCTAATCCTTGTCACAAGAATGTTGTAACCTAGGGAAAGTTACTGAATAGAATAATCACACGAGGGTTGGTAATGAACGATAATACTTAGGACAAGAACAACACATGTAAGATTCGTCAGTGTCACGTAGAAGCAGTCAACTGCTAGAAGCAAGTCAAGTGAATTCCACAATAAATCTGCAGACTGCAGACCAACACATACAGAATTCACTACTGTATTTATATGAATGGTGACATACTCATTATTATCCATAGGTATGCTACAACAGTAACAAAACTTGAAAAAATCGAACCCGCTATGAAATCCTTGTGTAACTGGAACTACCAAACTGTAGAGAATAAAGATGTTCCCAACTAACACAAATTCCAAGCACAGAATCATGTAGAAAAGAGTCTTGTGTGAATAATACCTCTTTGTACTTATTACAGTCAAGCAAGAGAGATCATACAATAAAAGACAAATTCCAATTCAACTTAACACACTATGATGCTTACATCAAATGCATAGGTGAATTGCAAAACATGACAATCACCTTGTGAGCATAGTAGACTCATCCACAGGCAAAAAATGGTTAAAAGTAGTGGAAGCATTAATAATAATAAAAAAAGAAGCCAACTATCAATAATATCAATTATGAACATAACCACAACATACTGACCATGTTCAGAAATTAAAAACATTCCCATTCCAATACATACATATAAAAAATGTACATATTCTGTCAAACAGAAAACCTTCTTAATGGATAATAGATTAGTCAAAGCAGATCATTTATACAGTTTTACCCACTCTATATCCAGAAAAGAAATCACTTGCATGTATGCATGAAAAATTGCAGTACCTTGTCAGTTGTCTTCAATGAAACTTGTATAAAAGAAGGATTGTTGCCCAAATACACATTTATATATATATATATATATATATATATATATATATATTCTGAAAATATATTTATAAAATGCAACGGTATGAGGTCATCAGTGATGTTACCCTGGCTCCATTACAGATTTCGGGTATTGCAACATCTGATCCATTCTGCTAGGTACCCTTGCCTGTTAACACGCCGCCTCTCCACATAATTTGTTCCATAATGTGATTTTAATAACAGAAAATGTATTTATAATCAGGAGGTAGATCTTTCTTTTATAATGGCAACGAGACTTGCATTAGCCAATCAGAATTTGCTTGTCTGCTGCCTAGAGGTAAAAGGGCAAAGGCGCCACATGATTGTGCTTTCTAGTTTTGCCTCCCCTGACCATGCGCCAACATTATGGTAAGTCATTTCTTTTACATTTACTTGAGGAACAAACAACAAACGTTTCATTCAATGAATGAACTTATTCAGCAGGTCATTCCTTTTCAGCCAAATCCACTGGGACCCTCCCCCTCCCCCTCTCTTCAACTGCATCTGAGCTTTCTTTCAGTACTTTCTTTCTTGCGGCTCCCATGATTCCAATTTCCACTAACACTTTGCTCAGTGAGTGTCCCATAAAACCTCTGCAACCCATTTCTATTGGATCAAAGTAAGTTTTCCAACAATTTTGCTGGCACCTTTTGACCAATTCCTGGTATTTCTCACAATTTCTTTCATTCGCCAACATGATGTTTTCTACCCAAGCAACCGATAATTCCCAGATTATTAACTTCTTTGTGCTATTCAAATAAACTAATAGATCGGGGTGAAGCGTTGTCTGTACTATATGACTTGGGAATTTCAATTGTTTTTTTCAGGTCTGCAATCAGCTGCCAGTCGGGCAATGTTCAAATCCTGTTTGGGGTATTATTTTCAGGTCCTGTTTTCTTTCCCCCGACCTTAGTAAAATGTATAAGCAGCTCTCTTAACCCTGCTTTATATTTGCACGACCTGATGGCTTTCATGACTGCATTTGCTAAGGCTCTGAGGACCTGGTCATGGCACCAATGATACCGCCTATCCTGCTTAATTTCCACATAGAGAACAGTTGGGTGCTTCATTCATTCTCCATACATTCAGATTTTCTGAACTTGGGAGAACTTCATAGACCGATTTTATTAGAAACTGAATTCTACTAAAGTCAGCACGCTAGCAATCTGTCCAGTGTTGCCTTTCCTTCCCATTTTGTCCATGCTCCTTGTTGGTGCAGCACAACCATAATACACTAACAGGTTTCCTTGGCACCTGCTTGAACTATATTTTGTAATAACTGGCACTTTTTTTTACCTTGGGCCTTATCATAACATGGAAAGTTAGCCAGTCCTACCTTCCCTTTTGCCGTGACCCCTGTTAAGGATTTTTGTTTTAGCCTCTCTTCTGTCACATTAGTGGTGCTCCATTTTCTCTCTATCCGGTCTCTATTCCTACTCCTCTCATTTTTGGGTCTTTAGATTCCCTGAATTAGATGACCTCCCTAGTCTGGCTTACTAGGAAATCCTCTTTGATGCTGCTAAGTGGAAGCTTTAGCATGTTTGTGCTACCATATAGTGCAGCACTTCTTAAACTTCTAGGTAACCCAAGACATCTTTTGGGGCGTGTTGTTATTCTCCTCTCCAGAGTTTCTACCATAGTAATTGAGACTTCATATAGCGAAAGCAGCCAAAGTAATCTGGGTAATAATGAGTGTTGAAATAACCATGTTTGAAATCGGTCTGGCAGGCCTGATTTATCAATCTTTAACAAGGCTGTATCTAGGTCTTCACTAATCTGGCAGATATGGGTGGTATCTTTCAGACTACTGTTGAATGTCTTGCCTAAGCTCTTGATTGATTTCTCTGAGAGCATTGGGATATTAGTTCTCGCAACATTAAATCTATATTTGTTGGTGATCTGGCCTTTTTTAATCACTAGAGACCTTGATTTAGTTGGTTTGAATTTCATCCTAGCCCAGTTCATGTTCTTTTCAAGACACCTCAAGAGCCATTTGCCACCTGTTACAGAGTTCATTGTGACTATAAGGTCATCCATGTAAGCTCTTATTGGTGGCTGCCACACCCTGACCTTTATATCACAGAATTTATATATTGTTTTTAAAATGATAAACTGCATTCTTTTTCTTCAAAAGTAAACTTTTGCATCCAAGACTTCAGAAAGATTTGCTAAAAACACACACACACACACATATATATATATATATATATATATATATATATATATATATATATATAAGATTTAAGAAACTGCAGATATTTATATATAGTGTTCAATATTAATAATTTTAAAAATAGTGTGTTAATAATATTATATAAAAAGATTACTTAAATTCTAAATATCAATTTTTTACCTGACTTTAAAAGTTAAGTAATCTTTATATATATATATATATATATATATATCAAGAAAGTATACATGGCTTCTCATTATGCTATATATATATATATATATATATATATATATATATATATATATATATATAGGGTGTTCTAATAACTTGGACTGATTTTAAATGTGAATTAAGTTTAAGCATCTGATGATTTTTTTCTTTTTCTTTCAGATTTGCCGGACATTTGCACAATATTATTTATCACACATAATTGCCATGACTTAAATAACATGATCCAATAGAGAAATAAATAAATTTTCACCAATAACACTGATTTATTTACTGCTGACTTTGATCTGTCTTAATGAAACACCCTTCTATATAATCTGTCTCAATGAAACACCCTTTATATATATATATATATATATATATATATATATATATATATATAGAGAGAGAGAGAGAGAGAGAGAGAGAGAGAGAGAGAGAGAGATAGACTGCCTCAAGAAATGGAAAAAAAAATTATAATATAAATATTCAGAAAGAAAAGTTAGTACATTTTAAAAAATGAATAAATAAAAGATTTACACACATTTTCAACTTACAAAACAGAAAATGACTATTCAGTAAGATGATCCGCCTGTTGGGGGTGGCCTTGATGCTACCCTGCAAGTGACTGCAAACACAAATCAGATGGTTTTTGTTAATCCTGGCCTTCAACAAGTCATTGGTATTGATGTGGGGACAAATGTATAGTCTCCCTCTTAACAATACCATAGAACAGAAAATTCAAATTGGAAGGAGGTAGGAAATCTAGTTAGGTTTTGATTTATGCCACAACACCAAAGTGCAATATGTCCAGTGGTGAAATAGGTGGGGGCCTCATTGAGGATCAAATAGTACTTTCTAATGTTGAGTGACAAAAGCAGGTTCTACCTTCATGCAAAGTATTGTCATTTTCATATCTGACATGTACATGGAATGTGACATCTTTAAATATACACAGATCCAACCACTGACATCATGGGAGTGCCATAAGTTACACTTCTCACCCATCTCTTTTGTTTGTGAAAAGAATGTTGAATAGTGCAATAAATATTCAGAAAACAGTTCAAACCATTGTTATGATTTCTGCAACAGAAATGCAATGTGCTGTTCCAGTAGAATAATGCCTGCCCACATAATGTACTTGCTTTTATTTTATGGCATATCAACCTCAAAGGGTTATTTAACACCAACAATTTTTTTTTGTTATATAAATACATATGAATAAAAAATGTATTCTTTGTAATAAAATCAGTTTGTAAATCAAATTTCATTAACACCTTTGCAAAGAGGGCCTCTGTTGAGAGACAATTACATTTTGGATAATATTCTTTCCTTCAATAAAGCATTACAGGCAATATTTATTCTCTACATATCCGGTTTCTTAGTTTTATTTCTGCAAAGAGGGTTTTTTTTATCAAGAGTTTGGTTTCATAGATATATGTTTTTTTATATATAAAAACTTTGTTTTATCCTTATTCTCTCCTGTTTTATATTTTCTTGTAGAGGCCGACCACTTTTAAAAATGACAGGATATCCATCCACATTTACCTTCTCGAACAGCTCAGACATATTACCAGTATTGTAAAATTGCTCTTTTGAGATAGCTAGTCCTGAACACTCTATCAAAATATGTCTAATGGATAATACAGTTTTACATGCTTGGCACACTGGTTGCACTTCCCTAGTTACTAGGGAAAAATGTGTCATTCTTATATGGCCGATGCGCAAATGGGCCATGACAACCTCCTCTTTTCGAGATTTTCTCAAAGATGTATTACTTACTGCCAGCTTGGGCTGGATTGCATAGAGTTTATTATGTGGATAATCGTCCCAGTACTCTTGCCATTTTTTCAAATATATTTATCTCCCCCTTAAAATCTGTATATGGGACCTTGATCTCTGTATCCTCATTCATATCCAAAACTGATTTGTCTGCAAGGCTTTCTCTACAGTTCACCTTTTATTTTCATGTGACGAGGGATCCAACGTAACATTATATTTCTCTTTTTATTCCTTGTGTCGATTTTATATAATATTTTAATAATCATTGGTTATATTTGTTCCTCTTCAAAGCTGATAGGATGGAGAGTGAGTGTGAAAGAATTCAAGAGTTCTTTTGCTCTCAGTGATGACGTTTAGAGCTAAGTCAATTGCATAAGGCACTGCAGTAAAAATCAAACTTCCTTTTGGGAGGCATTACTTTTTGGTAATTTTTTGGCTTACTGTTACACATCCTATTTTGTCCCCACTTTTTGATATGTCCATATAGATGGTTGTATAATCATAGAAGTTTACCAGGATTTCCTGGAATTTGTCCAGAAATGTGAGAGGGTGGGGTTTTTTCTTTGGAAAATTATGCATTTCAAGAATGACTTCAGGATGTTTAATCATCCATGGTAGAATACTGGATACCATTGTTTCTTGTATATTTGATAATGAAGTACCTAATTCTTCAGCAATGGATTTCATCTTAAGTCCATATGGTTGCATGGCATTTTCTCGTTGACGGAATTGATCACCATAATTTAGGTCTGTTATATTCCGTGCTAAGGGAATAAATACTTAACACCAGGTGGATAATAGAAGAAAGGTTTATTGTACACAACCAGTACAATATGAAATACGGTACAGTTATACACGCAGGTCAATCTAGTAGTGAGTGCCACTAATTGGAAGGTCAGATGTGCTTGCATCTTCTCTCTCTCACTCTTCCTACAGTCTCTCGTAGACAATTGACATTGTAGGTACTTACTACCTAAAGTGTAATCATTCATGGGGGCAACTGGTTATTCCATTACATCAAGGTCAAATGTAGTTCTGTAAGCTGCATTAGTTGGGCACAATTTAATTTTTACATAATACTGCAATGCCAATTTAATATGCCGTAGATGTGGAGGGGTTTTACCAGCCTCTGTATATAAGCTCTCCATCGGGGATGTTCTAAAGGCCCCAAGCACTAATCTGAGCCGTCCATGGTAAGTTGTGCTGAGGATTTTTATGTACAACTTTCTGGCTGCCCCATATATAAAACTAGCATAATCCAGTTTGGAACAGAGTAGTGATCTATATAGTTTGATCAACGTATACCAATCTACTCCCCATTCAGTATGATTCACTACACACAGAAGTTGTAGGACTTTATTACATTTTGTTTTCAAATACTTCAGATGAGGGATGAAAGTTAGTTTCCTGTCAAAAAATTACATCTAGAAACTTGTGCTGTTCCACTACTGCAATTTCTACTTCATTTAATTTCAAACATGGACTATTATGTAATTTTCTTAATTTGCAGAAATGTATACACTTTTTTTGTTGTTTTAGAAAATGTATACCCATCTTCTGTGGCCCATTTCTGTATTTTATTTAAGCATTGCTGAAGTAACCTTTCTATTGGGTTCATATGTCAAGATTTGTACATGATTAAGAAATCATCAACATAGAGAATCTAACTCCTGGGATTAGGGATTTAACTAGGGAGTTGATTTTAACACAAAAATGCGTCACTGATAGAATACTTCCTTGTGGAACTCTTTATTCTTGTTCTTATACTTCTGATAGTGTACTTCCTACTCGGACTTGAAAATTCTCTGTTTTTTAGGATGTTCCCCATGAATTGTGTCAGTCTACTTCTTAGGCCCAGGTCTTTTAATATGCCAAACTTCCATGTAGTATCATAGGCTTCTTCTAAGACAAAAAGGACTGCAGTGAGATGCTCCTTCCAAAGAAATGCTTCTCTGACAAAGGTCTCCAGCTGCACTAAGTGATCTATGGTACTTCTTTTTTTCTTGAATGCACATTGGTATTCACTGATTAGGTTGTTCTTTTACAAATACCTAGTCAATCTGTTGTTGACTATTCTTTCCATAGTTTTACACAGACAACTGATTAACCCTATCACCCTGTAATTTCCAGGGTCTGAGTCATCCTAACCCAGGTTTCAGAATAAGAATGATAAAAGACTGTCTCCACAAATCTGGGAAGTGGCCACTTGTCCATATATTATTAAATAGTTTAAGCATAAGTTGTAGTGATTTGTTTGGTAGCTGTTTTAGGAATTGATAGTGAATATCATCTGATCCCACAGATGTATCGTGGGCTTTCTTTAAAGATTTATTCAATTCATCTATCGTAAATGGAAGGTTGTAGCTCTCAGCATTATTGGATTTAAAGTTCATTTTTTTGTTTTTAAGCTTTTTGTTTCAACAAATTGCTGACTACCATTCTTGGCTGATGAGTTTTTAGAGATGGTTATTGCTAATTTGTCAGCGATATCCTTTTTGCTGCTTATTTTACTATTATTTATGGAAAGGTGTTTTATCGCATTAGTATGAAATTTACCAGCTATCTTTCTATATATCTGAGATTAGGTATTATGTACATTATTTACATTATTCAGACTATTTTCCTCATCTTTGTCACCATATTTATTACAACATTTTGGCTGTTGTACGCTCCAGCCTTCTGCAGCTGCAGAAAGAAATATAAAGTAGAGACAGGCTGCCCCTTTAAGGTAAGGGTTCAAGAACACCAGAAAGCTGTAACACGAGGCGAAGTGGAAAAATCAGGCATGGCTAACCACATATGGAGAGAGATCACCACCCTCTGTGGGATCAAGTTGAGATCACAGACAAAGAACACCATTGGAAAATTCGTAAACTTCAGGAATCAGCACGTAAATCTCCACAAAAATCTCTGAGCTGACCAAACATAGAAATGAATACAATATGGGAACCAGTAATAAGGAATGCCAGAGAAAAGCGATAATAACAACAAAAATTGCAATATGAGCTCTGGTAAAACCATGTAATAACAGCAAAAAATTGCAATATGAGCACTGGTAAAAAATCATTGCTGAAGACATTAGATTTATAATACCCAGAAACCCAAGGACACATGGCACAGTGGAAAAAGGTGTTAGTTAGATCCAGTGACAGGACCCAAAGAGTGTGAGTTCAATACCTGGTTAAGGCAGTGGAGAACTTTCAGAGCGAAATTAACAGGCGATAACTGATAACTGACATCTATTAAACATGGTACATGGAACTAGAACAGTTTACCCCAGTGAGCGAAATAAAGGGTTCCGTTTGACATTCCAATCACCTGAAGAAGGCCAGAGCATACAATGGCCAAAACGTTGTAATAAATATGGCAACAAAAATGAGGACAATAGTCCAAATAATGTAAATAATATACCAGCAATTTTCTTTTTCATATCCCATACTTATTTTGTTTTGTCACAGAACTAAATTTGCTGACATAATTTTTCCAACATTTTCTTTGATTATTTTCCAAGTTTTTGCTTGAAGTTCCTTAAATTTCAGCAAGTTATTTGTTATGGGCTAAAGATTGTAAAAATGCCTTAACATTCTTCTTCTGAGCCTGATAGCCTTTTTACACTCATCATTGAACCAAGGACTATTACTGATTTTTTTTTTTTAACTTTACTCTTTCGGATGCATTTCTTTGCTATAGTGAGCAGGATTTCTGTAAACTGTGTTATATCCTTGATGCATGATCCTTCTTCTAGATTTTCAGAACATAGCTTTTGAAATTCCTCAGTTTGCTTTACTCAATTTCTAACATTGGGGATTTTTGTCACTTTGCTCTGAATTTTGCAGAACAATTGTTAAATGATCACTACCACATGTGTCCATCAGTACCTTCCAGGAAAAGTCCCTAAAGACAGATGGATTGCACAAAGATAAATCGATTGCAGAGTAACTGTCAAAGAATGGATATATATAAGTTGTGGATTTATTGTGATAGATACACAAATCATTGTTATTTATAACAGATTGCATACTCTTTCCTTTCTGGTTTTATCTTTACAGCACTGTATGGGACTGTGACAATTAAAATCCTCTTAAAAAGGGAGCAGGGAGTTGCCTTACAATTCCCTGCCATTTGGTTTCATTTTTCTCTTCATTTGGGGGAATGTACACTGAGCAGATGTTAATTGGTTTGTGTAGTGTTATTTTTACAGCAATCGCCAGTACATTTGATGTTAAGTTCTTCTGACTTTGTGAAACATCATTCCTGACCAAGAATGGATGTACCACCTGATGCCCGAAGACCAGTGTCATTATATAATTGTATTGCTGGTACTCTCTAGTATTTTATTATCCCTCTTAAGAAAGGTTTCCTGAAGGCATATAACTGCCATCGTCAGGTCTGTTATCAACAGAAGCAGCTCGTTAATGTTTGTCTTCACTCCATGGCAGTTCCATTGTATTATTTTATAAATACTTGTACTCTTTTGTGCTTATGGCTTATTAGTTCTTAATTTGTTCTAGTTTAGAAGTTTTAGCTGCTTGCAGGTTTTGGCTCTCAACTTACATCTCTTCCAACTTATCAAAACTATTTTCAGTAGCGACTTGGGCTTTGTGGATTCTGGCTTTTGCTTGGATGTTTCCATTCTCTTTGGTGATGCAGTTAATGTAATGTTTCGGGACTTTGGTGAATGTATAGGTAATCTCTGTGGACTTTGTTTTGCAGATGGCTTAATATTTTTGGGAGGTGTGGTCTGAGTCTGAGATGATGTTATACTCTTATTGGCAGTTACCTTTTCCTTTTTACCTCTTCCCCATTCAGCATGCCTCAATTCTTTGAAAATTGGGCCAATCATTCAGGCCCCAAGTGTGCAAGTCTCTCAATAAAGTCCCTATGCATGTCATTCTGATTGGAGTTATTTGAACCTGTCCTATCCACTTTTCTTGTATAAGAAGGGCCCCTCATGTACGCTTCAACTACTTTTTTCGCTTCTGTAAAATAAATTTTCCTATTATATTTCACTTATTTACATTATTCGGATTATTGTCCGAATAATGTAAATAATGTACATAATACCTCATCTCAGAGATATAGACAGATACTACGTTTCCCTTCTCAAATCACTTTTTCGTTTTTCCAGTAATCACAAGTTCAACAGTAAGCTGGATAATTTTCCTGGCAATTTCCGAATTTAATTTCATCCTAGCGCTCTTCTTCACCATGATCAGAGTCTTTTTGGCCATTTCTGCACACGTAGGGCAACTCCTACAGCTATCCCTGTGATTATCCCCATGATATCCAAATTTTTGACATCTAAAACAGGATAAGTCTGAATATATAGTGCCACTGGCTCAACATTGTAGCCTATTTTGAATTTAGATGGAATCTTAGATTAGTTAAACATAAGGATGTATATATCCATAAATAATTTTTCATCATTTCTTCTAATAGAGATCCTTCGGTAATCAGAGTCTCCCTGGTTTCCCAAGGCAGATGAAATCTTTTCTGCTGTGGCTAAAGAGTGGTCTTTAATTCTAATTACTCCCTTTGAAGTATTCAGTCTTTTGTGAAGGAAAGTTTTGATATTCATATTGTGAAAAGTCTTCATTTTCATTATAGATTCACCATGTTTCCTGGTTTCAACTTCCACCATCAAATTGCCATCTCTTATCTTCCTAATTGATTTCAGATTAACCCAACTGGACAATACTTTCTCAATCAAGAAAAGGGACAGTCTCGACAAAGAAGTTTCCACCAATTACTTGAGCACAAAATATCTCGGAAAGTCTGTAATAATTTATTTTCCAGAATCCTAGTCTAAAAGATATCGCTTGCGTTTTTTATTTTGATTCATAATTTTTATCAATTAAATTTCACTGCCTGTGCTCCCGAGCCACCTCAGAGAACCAATGTTGAGACATGTTAAGGGGGAAACCCAATCACCTTGGCAGGTCAGGGCTCCACAAACCAGTATACTCACAATCGTGAGAGTCCCAGAGCACCTGTCACTAGATTTGTTGTACTACCCCAACAAATTAAAGTGTTAACAGCTATATCAAAGCCTAAATGCCTCTACAAACTGATTGACCCTCTGCCATAATCTTCTAATGCCTATACATTAGATTGAGTTGCTATTCATCGAATAGTTCATTTGGGTAAAGTTTTTTCTAAAGTACTCAATAATTTGGTATTGTTATAGGCATAAGGGCTTGACCTGGACAACCAGTTGATCAGACTTGGCTTCTCTATCTAGTCCAGGTAAGGGCCAAGTGATGTGTTGGGAATCAGAAGTACTTAACCCTCACTACTGAAACCCTCTACCACCAGGATCCTGTCTCCACACATCATGGGTCGCCACCCACGGCAAATAGGTGGCCCCACTAGTGTGTGTGTGGGGGGGGGGTCTTACTTCTCTGCAGAGGTGCAGTCAACATATTCTACAGCTCCAGCTGACAGGACAGTAATGCACTTGCTACTCAGAATTCTATACAAAATGTTCAACAACTTCCCTGCCTGATATAATCACCAGAACTGACCTCCATCAAATATGCATGAGACCTAATCGGATGACACCTTAGTTCACTCAATTTGCACAACTGCAACACTTGCTGCATTGCTTCAGTTGGTGTGGAATGTGTGAATACAGGCCTGGATTAATGCCTAAGGAGGATATGAAGTGTATTTATGTAGGATCAGAGTACTGCACATAAACACCCTCTTATATTGGAACTTATATATATATATATATATATATATATATATATATATATATATATATATATATGACCATATACTGTAGACTCCAGCTATATTACCTGTACATTTAATCATGATGGAATTGAGATACATTTTCAGAGTGCTCCAGTTTTATTATCTTATTTATTTTACGATATTAAAATGTTAAAAATCGCAACATAATGGCAATTATGTTTCAACACCATAAATGTGTCTCCTCGAGCAATGTTAAGCTACTTGTGAGTGAAAGATTAATTTAATTTCAAAAGCAGACTACTTTAAAAAAAAAAAAAGTCTTGTGGGCTTTGCTGTGATTAACCAACTGATTGTTACCTACACTAAATTCAAATTCACTGGAAAAAAATTTTTTAATATAGGTCATGACACAAAGTTGTCAGCATATAAAACCTAGACTATTTCCTTATGGGCAAATTGTTACATTATTTTGTAAGATATATCGAAGTCTGACATTCAACTTTCCTAAGAAGTAAAAACAAAACAGGTGGCATAGTAATTTACCATAATGCTAACTAGTTATAAGCTCGGTCAGCTTCTTACATAAAATTTTGTAATTGATAAATAAAAGGCCCTTTTAAGAAATTGGTATATATAAAAAGAGTGGGCAGTCTGTTTCATGCTTGAATGAATTGCCACTCATTGTTGACCTTAATCTACTCTCTTATGCTCTGTCCCGGACACTGAGCCCTTTTAGCCATAAATATAGCATACCTTAATACTATAATCTTTATCATATATATATATATATATATATATATACACACACACACACACACACAGAGAATGTAACTGAGGGCGCACACATTTTAGTGTTTGTGAGATGCTGTAACAAACTTCAAATAGTATGTTAAAAAGTTTTGGTTTCATCATTTTTTTAAAATGCTTTCTTTCTTTTATAATCAGCCTGTATTTAGTTACTTCCTTTTTTTTCAATGTTTTTTTTTTTTTTGTAGTTTTAGAAATCTGTTCAAATTTGTATTTATATTGATACTGTGATATATCTTTATGTGAAAAAGTCACCATTAAATGATAACTAATGTTTATGCGACCATTAATTTCTTCTTTTATATTCTATGTCTCTTCAGAAGGTGAGTGAGTATGGCTCTCCACGACTTCCTATCCTTTGTAGCTCTTAGAAATGTTTTGTCTCTTAACTCTCCCTCCCAGTATCTGTTCTGCCTTCCATTAATATAAGCTCATTAGGTAGGTCACTCAGGGTCACCTTCTGTCATTCCTAGCTTCACGATATCTTGTGAGTGTCAAATTCTCCAAGCTCTTTTTCTGCATTCTGTCTCATAGAAATTTCAATTATTTTTTCCTGATTCTAAGTAAAAGTGTACTTCTTCTCCCATTTTCCTTAAAACATTCACATGCTCCATCCATGGTATTCTCATCCTCTTCTTGTAGAACCACATCGCTGTTGCCTCAAGTCTCCTCTTCACCTGCATGGAAATTTACCAGAATTCACTGTCATACAGGTGAATTGATATTGCATAGCAGTTCAACAACTTTTGTCACTCAAACAAACCCTCGTTGCCACTTTTGTGATGTCATGAATACTCATTGTCACTTTCATAATGGTTGTTGTAGTAGAGACTTTGTAATTGCCGTTGAACAATGCTGGTGTCAGACGCCTTCGAATAACACTTGCACTAATAGTACTTGTTCGATAATACTCACACAAATATTAATCCGTATAGAGAAATAGTATAGTGAATAGAGTATAGAATAGCAGTCCATATAGTAATAGAGGATAGAGTAGAAATATAGACTCAAATAGTAATAGAATGACAATCATTTCTAGATGTCACATGACTTCCTATATATGCGTTTCCTCTATAGTCACATGATCCACTTAATTCAATAATGGGATTGCCTGTGTTTGCTCACTGGCGATCTATGTTCAAACTCAAGTGTCGGCAGCAACACTTTATTCCTATATACAGTGGGGAAAATAAGTATTTCATCCCCTGTTGATTTTCTGAGTTGGCCAGCTTACAAAAATAGGAACGATCTATAATTTTCAGGGTAGGTCCATCTTGAAAGTGCAAGATAGAATATTAAAAAATTCTAGAAAATCACATTATATTAATTTTTGAACATTTATTTCTTTTTTATTGAAAAAATAAATATTTCATCCCCTACCAACAAGCAATGATTCAGGCCCCACAGACCGTTTATGTGACCAGGAGGCATATAGACTAGTTCTATTACTCAATTATAACTCCTAATCAAGTACTCATTACCTGTATAAAAGACTCTAGTTCACAGAATCCTTCAATGAATCAGAATCTAATCTCTCCACAATGGGCAAGACGAAAGAATTGTCTAAGGACATCTGGGACAAAATTGTATACCTGCACAAGACTGGAATGGGCTACAAGATGATTGGCAAGCAGCTAGGTGAGAAGGAGTCAACTGTTGGTGCGATAATAAGAAAATGGAAGAAACACCAATTGCCTATCAATCTCCCTTGATCTGGAGATCTCACAACGTGGAGTGAACCTGATGATTAGAAATGTGAAGAAATGTGAGGAAACAACACAGAACTATGCAGCAAGAACTTGTTTATGATCTCAAGGCAGCTGGGAACACATTCACCATGATGACCATTAGTAACACACTACGTCATAGTGGACTGAAATCATGTAGTGCCTGCAAGGTCCCTCTACTCAAGAAGGCACATATACAGGCCCATCAGAAGTTTGCAAATGAGCACCTGGATTATCCAGAGGAGGGTTGAGAGAAAGTGCTGTGGTCAGACGAGACTAAAATTGAGCTATTTGGCATCAAATTGACTCTCCATGTTTGGAGGAAAAAAAGCTGATTTGGACCCCAAGAACACTAGACCTTCTGAGAAAACTTCTGGAAAACTCTTTTTCAGTTCATTTTTCAATGTTTCAGTTGCCGTATTAGTACTAGTCGTAACATTTATCTTGTTGCAAAAAAAATTAATTGGAAGGTCCCAAAGATCAAATAATGCAATCCAGTCTGTCCCAAACAAATTAGCAATATTCTTTAATACAAATACCACTGCTTTTGTGGTTTTGCCAACAAAATAAATGTTACAGCTGAATTCACACAAAAAGTTCAATCACTTTCCCAAGACTCCATGCACAACTTTATTAGAAGTCAATAAACTGGGTTTACCCATTTTTCTCCATGTCTGTTCATTTATGATAGTAATATCAGATCCTGTATCTAGTTGCAATTTTATTTTTACATCATTAATTTGCACAAAAACAAATTTTCTCTTTTGAGAGCTCTTCTTAATTTCCTTTTTAGGCTTCTTATCTTTGCTCCATGTATTTATCCTGTTCACACATATTTTCTTTTTTCTCATTTTTTTGTATCTGCAACATGTACATTTAATCTCACACATTCATAACATTTTTGGTTCTTGAAGAAACAATCACTTTTAAAATGCTTGCCTCCACAACTGTGACAAGTATTAGGTATTGAGAGGGGGGTTTATTGTCTTTTTTTCCTGTTCTTTTAGGAGTTGAAAAACGTTTGTTGTTTTTTCTCTTAGATGGTTGGACACTATGTACTTGTGAATTGTCTTTTTCTTCAATCCTTGCAGTATAGTGTTTGAAATTCACAATACATTGACTTACTTCCAGTATTTTCTGGAGAGTTAATTTCGAATCCATTTATAATTTAGCAAGTATCCTGGATCTTATCTCCACATCCTCAGTAAAAGTTAAACCCTGTACAAATGTCAGGCATTTAAATAAATCCAGAGTTAATTCATTTAACTTGAACTTTTCACATTCTCAATCTCCTCCTGCATAAATGACAAGCTCTTCATCGTCAGACTTTATGAAGACACTGCCATTGTGCATTAAATAATGAGCTCCCATCACCAAACAGTTTTGATAGAATTAGAACAGTTTCCTCAAAATTTATGTCTCCTGGTTTTTTTGGCAAAATATAATTCACATATTTTTCATGTTCCACAGGGGACAATCTCCTTAATAATAAACAAACTTACTTTTCATCATTCCAATGCGAACAATTCCTTTTGAAGAGCCCTTTGTATCTTCCATAATAAGCTGGAAAAGTTATCGCTTCGTCTGGATTGTACACAAATTCACTGATTGAATTAGCAACAGTATCTGGAATGATTTATATCATTACCTAGGTCATTAATGTGAAATGACAACAACAGCCTCTGTCAGGTTTTTTGACCTGTTAATTGCTTTTTTCACACTATGCCACCTACACATTCTGAGACTTAGTTTATAAAATAGTTAACTGAATCTAAAATTTTTCAAACATTTTTAAAAATAATTTTTACCGTTTTTGTGTTCAAGATGATGTCTCTTGCTTTTGTCATTACTGACAATAGATATTGAAGATAATTTTTTGTTATGATTTCTAAGGTTGATATTAAGGGATGAATGGATTTACTATGTTCTTCTTCTTGATATGATGTATAGCTGAAGTGTGGATTTGGCAGGACCAGAGCATTATTGAAGGATTGGAAATAAGACAAATCTCAGATATTGGAATCATGCCTTTCTTAAGACAAGTAGTCTCAGATTGAGATCAATTGTACTGGACTGATTTTGAATTCAAAGTCAACAATTAGAATTCATACATTTATAGTTAGATATATAGAAATTTAACTTTCTGGAAATTGTTATAATAGATGACAGGATCTAATCTTTGTTGGTAAGAGAAAGAAATAGAAAAGCACTTCACTATCTTTCCCCAAAAAGCCATGGCAATTTAGAGACATTAAAGAAAAGGAAGGTGTAGAGAGCTATACCTGCCTACACCATAAAGGGACATAATATTTAGAAAAAAAAGCTGAGTCTCAACTTAGACACAATATTTCAATTGGAAAGCATTATGTGGGTGGTCTGGAAAGTATTGACTTCTTTTTTTCCAAGAGAATTTATCACAGTCAGTAGAATGTTTTACTGCTTTGTCACAAGACTCCATAATGGCTTAATTAACTTCTTTGTCCTTAAGGTTATCTGATATTTTATTATGTCTGAGTATCAAGCATCTAACATACCTTATAGGACTTAAAAGGAACCTGCACATTATTTCAATCATCTTATATTTGCTTTTTATCCTTTCTTCTCCAGCTTCAAGACTGGAGATGTTAGTTGTTTTCCCAAATTGCACCTGTCAAGCATACAGCTCTGATACCTGACATGTGTCACTGAAATTCTACTTTATGTGCATGGGGAGGAAAAAAACTCAGGAAAGAAAAAAATGAATAAAATGAAATTGGGTCTGTGAATTTTATATCCACCAGATGAGATGAAAAGATCCGGTGGTTGAATCAGAGATACTAAAGTCCAAAACGTTGTTTATACTTTTCCTGGGTAATTTGCTTCTAATCTTGAGGCATTTGAAAAGCCTCTTTTTATATTTTATGAAGGCCTTTAATTTTCTGTCTGATTCTCCTCAGCAGCAGACTTTGCTTACAGGTGCTTCACGACCCCCACAGTAAATTGGGTATTGAATACCGAGACTAACAGGAAACATGACGAAGACAGAAAATGAGAGCCTTCTTTATTATCGTCAATATTGTCCTCATTATCACTATTATATCATTATTATCAAGATTATTATGTTTACCACAAGAAAAGTTTGATAAGTCAGGAAATTATTTTTAAGAATTCTAAAACCAGAAGGAATGCAGAATATTTTCTATTTCTTTAATTGTGGATGATATAAATTTCTATCATCACATTTCTCTGATTCAACTGAGATTCATAACAACCAATTAAAAAAAAACGATCATATGAACAGGAGATTTTTAATGTCAAAATCTTTTAATATGACAGATTATGAAAATTAATACAAATTAATTTCTATATCTACAAACTCAGTCTTCAGTGTTTTTTTTTTTTTTTTAATCAGTTCACACTAAGATACATGTGGTTACTGAGTGTGAAAGAATATAAGAAAAAGAAAAGTGTTAAGGAGAGAGAACAATAAAAGAACAAGAATTAAAAAGACAGAAGATAACGATTGATTTTGCATTTAAATTTTTGAAGATCAAAGTTGACTGGAAAACAAGAAGCTGGAAGAGAGTTCCACAAGCAAAAAGTGTGATAGAAAAACATCTCGCCATTTCACCTGTAAAATGATGAGACCTAATGTTATTGGTTCAAGTGACAGCAAGTCTTCTCAATCTCTTCTCTTACATTCTTACATTAACCAATATTCTACTTATGCCTTATTTTTTACTCATACATTTTGTGTAAAATTCATGTTTTTTTGATTCCAGATGAAAACTTGAAAATTTTCCAAAATGATATCACTGTTTAGAAACACGGGAAAAGTGAAGATGTCAATTTAAACTTATATCAGGAGGAAATTGTTTAACATTCACATCATTTCAATTCTTCTATTGACCTCTAACCATTGCATTCTCATTGTGAGGCTCTTTTTCATTTCTTTTATATAGTGGTAAATTTTATGGAGCCTCTTTGATTTTTGGTAGGTTTTAGTCACAAATGGCTAGACTCTGGTCCAACAAACTTCCACCATTTTGTGGTCAGGTGCAGTCTTTTGTTCTTATTTCTCTTTTTTATTTGAGGATTGCCTTCTTGTCAGTTGAGAGAGAAGGATAGTGTTGTAACCTAAGGAAGGTTACTGAATAGAATAGTCAAACGAAAGTTGGTAATGAATAATAATACTTAGGACAAGAACAACGCATATAAGATTCACCAGTGGTGTGTACAAGAAGTAGTCAACTGCTAGAAGTAAATCAAGTGAATAATCTCCAACTGCAGACCAACATACAATATTTACTACTGTATTTATGTGAATGGGGGCATAGCCATTATCTTCCCTAGGTATGCTACAACATATATATATATATATATATATATATATATATATATATATATAGAGAGAGAGAGAGAGAGAGAGAGAGAGAGAGAGAGAGAGATAAGGGTTTTAAATGAAAGCACAAATGCCTGATTCTAATTTGAAGTCTTTCTTTTTTGTTTATATGTATTATTTTTAGATTTTATTTCTTTTTTTTATCCACAGTACCTCCACAGATTTGTGATACCTAAGGTTTAAAATTGCAAGGTTACAGAAAGTGCTTATCTTCCTTTGTTAGAAATAAATCATGTGGTCACATTATGACTGTTTGTAATGTCACTCCATACAGTGACCCTAAGTGGCAGTCATTTTTCAGTTTGTAAACAGCAACCAAACAAGAAGGTTGTTTCTTCTAGCCTGGGCTGCCTCCAAAACACCTTACAAGGACATGGTGCCATTTCCCTTTGGGACATAGATGAATCCTCCTGTTTAAATCTGGAGTCCTAAAAATGGTTTCTCCAGGTCAGGAGTATCTTCAAATTATATTGCAAGCCCTTTCCTTTTTGTTCTTCCTTATACTTTGTTTTGCTCTGTAGGTATATGTGATATGTAGTTCACCATGTATATATTGTATATATATATATATGGTTTTGTGTATGTCTTTGTGATATAAAAGTCTCTCTGAGAAACAAAGCATTTTTGTCATTCTTTTTCCTTTCAGCCATTCCATTAAGTCTGTTAGCTACGGCATTGTTATATCTGTGATATAACAATGCCCATAAGAGGAGAAATGTAATAGGAAGAATAAATCTTTCTTCCCCAGCTCTCCTTACAAAATGAATTTTTAAAATAAAAAATCCTTCTTGAAGTTTTTAATTTAACTACAAGCTAATAAATTTAATATTTCTAATATGCAAATACCTTTGCTCTGTTTCAAAATTAATTTAAATTGTCTAAAAGGAGCTGTCTATATTCCTGAGATGAGGTATTATGCATGCTATTTACATTATTTGGACTATTGTCCTCATCTTTGTTGCCATCTTTATCATAAAATAAATATGGCAACAAAGATGAGGACAATAGTCCGAATAATGTAAATAGTGTCTAGGAGTTTTCATTTTGAAATCAATACCATTTGCTGATTTCAACACCAGTTTTAGCTGTCATTGCCATAAAATTCAGTTTATTAAAAAATCTTTCAAAAATATACTTTTCTGAAACTTATTTGAAGAATATTAACTTATTTAAAGTTTAATCAATCTGATCTGAAACAAATATTACTAATAATGTTACAATTTAATTTTTTATTTTCTAAAAGTAATTTGTTTCGCATCAGATTAATTAAACTTTAAATCAGCTAATATTCCTCAAAGTTTCAGAAAAGTATATTTTATTTTTGAAAGATTTTTTATAAAGAAATTAACATTGTGCTGGCAGATCTGTAAACCTGGCAAAAATCAGCAATTTTTAGCAAGTTAAAAAAAAGTTTAAAAAAACTCATTCCAGTCAATTTAAATTTATTTTGAAATATAGCAAAGTATTTTGTTTATTAGAAATATTAAATTTAATCTATTAGCTTGAAATTAAAACTAAAATAAGAACTTCAAGAAAGATTTTTCATTTTTAAAAATTCATTTTTTAAACCTTTGGTATTGCTTTTCTTTAGTGGTGCCTAGTTCTATTAATACTAGTTAAGGCATGCCAACAATATGAAAATGTTTTTGTTAATTTCTTACTATGATTAGAAAAGATTTACTTGTGAATCTCAAAATATATTTCCCAATTATTTTATTGATGTAATAATTCTTGGGAAGGAGGAAGTGTATTTATTACTGAAGAACAATAGAAAACCTGATAACCCATTTCATGGCCAATAGAATCTTAATTAAATGCTGAAAATTTCTTTGCTCAAACTAGTAGTGCTTTAAAAATTAACAATCTGACTTTTAGTCATTCTGGAAAGGTCTCAGGGTGTAAACTTTCCAGCACCCATCATATTAATTCTGTCTCTCCATTTTATCAAAAATGCCTACATATTTTGTGAAATCTTTACTATTATGAGATTTTCAAATGTGAGTCTATCTTAGGCTTGTCAGATTATAAAATTAGAAATATGGGGCACTCTTAAAATCTCCTTCTCTCTATAAATTTATACATGCCTACACACCCAGACCAAAAAGGAGAGACATAAGTTAAAAACACAAAGCAATGATTTTAATGGATTAAGAGGAAAATAAATAAAAGTTGTTGTTGACTTTTTTCTTCTCCTTTTTGTGGTTGTTCTTCTCCTTGTTCTTGTTGTTTGTCTTCTCCTTGTTATTGTTGTTGTTCTTCTCTTCTTTGTGGCTGTTGTTGTTGTTGTTCTTCTTCTTCTCCTTGTTGTTGTTTTTTTCTTCTTCTTCTTCTCCTTGTTGTTGTTGTTTTTCTTCTTCTCCTTGTTGTTGTTGTTCTTCTTGTTTTTCTTCTTCTTCTTGTTTTTCTTCTTCTTCTTGTTTTTCTTCTTCTTGTTTTTCTTCTTCTTCTTCTTGTTTTTCTTCTTCTTCTTGTTTTTCTTCTTGTTTTTCTTCTTCTCCTTGTTGTTGTTGTTCTTCTTGTTTTTCTTCTTCTTGTTTTTCTTCTTCTTCTTGTTTTTCTTCTTCTTCTTCTTCTTCTTCTTCTTGTTTTTCTTCTTCTTCTTCTCCTTGTTGTTGTTCTTCTTCTTCTCCTTGTTGTTGTTGTTTTTCTTCTTCTTCTTCTTCTCCTTGTTGTTGTTGTTTTTCTTCTTCTTCTTCTTCTCCTTGTTGTTGTTGTTTTTCTTCTTCTTCTTCTTCTCCTTGTTGTTGTTGTTTTTCTTCTTCTTCTTCTTCTCCTTGTTGTTGTTGTTTTTCTTCTTCTTCTTCTTCTCCTTGTTGTTGTTGTTTTTCTTCTTCTTCTTCTTCTCCTTGTTGTTGTTGTTTTTCTTCTTCTTCTTCTTCTCCTTGTTGTTGTTGTTTTTCTTCTTCTTCTTCTTCTCCTTGTTGTTGTTGTTTTTCTTCTTCTTCTTCTTCTCCTTGTTGTTGTTGTTTTTCTTCTTCTTCTTCTTCTCCTTGTTGTTGTTGTTTTTCTTCTTCTTCTTCTTCTCCTTGTTGTTGTTGTTTTTCTTCTTCTTCTTCTCCTTGTTGTTGTTGTTTTTCTTCTTCTTCTTCTCCTTGTTGTTGTTGTTTTTCTTCTTCTTCTTCTTCTTCTTGTTGTTGTTTTTCTTCTTCTTCTTCTTCTCCTTGTTGTTGTTGTTTTTCTTCTCCTTCTTCTTCTCCTTGTTGTTGTTGTTTTTCTTCTCCTTGTTATAATTTTTTCTCCTCTTCCTTGTTGTTATTGTTGTTGTTGTTGTTGTTCTCGTTCATCTTCATCTTCTTCTTCTTCTTCTTGTTCATCATCTTCATGTTCTTCTTGTTCATCTTCTTCTTCTCCTTGTTGTTGTTGTTCATCTTCTTCTTCTTGCTGTTGTTGTTCTTTTCCTTCTCCTTGTTGTTGTTCTTCTTCTTCTTATTATTATTAATATTAATATTAATGAAGTGAAAAGTGGTAACTGTTGTGATGCAATCAGACGTATCATGATTATGTGATAGTTGAAGAGAAGAAAGGGTAGAGATTATCTGTAGGAGTTCGACAGGTGATGGTTTTTAAACTTGCCATTTATTATTGTTATTATTTATCAGTCTTTACATGAACAGTGTTGGCATAAATGGATTTACCCTCGAGGCCTAGCAATTAATAGCTTTCAAAATCATTCCTCCAATTTCAACCATTCTATCTGAAGGTAAACGTTAACCCTAAGTTCCTATCACGGAAGAGATGGAAAAACATGGAATCCTTATTTTCACTTCACAAAGGTTGTCAAGGATAAATCCCTGAATGATATAACCAAACTACATTTACTGTCTTATTTGCCTTGTATCCTGAATGAAAAGCTTTAAAGCAAACACACAAATCTGTCCCTTATGGTCTCCTCAGATCCATGCAGTCACTTACTCTCTCCTGAAAGAATTATTTTTAAAGACATTTCCCAGATGCTTACTCAATGTTAATCATTTGAATGTCAATCAAACACTCGCCAGCAATAAAATGTTCCAATTTTCTCTTGTCACCTTCTCCGTAAGAAGGAATTATTTTTCTATGACCTGAGACTGTTGGAGCTATATAGCCTACTGACTCCAATACTGAAGTGCTTTATTGCTTTTGAGAGATAAAACTCAAAGAGCAAACGATGGAGGACAATGCAACTGACAGGCATGTTAAATGCAAAATGTCATACATGCTTATCATCATTCTGAGCCACAGTTTTTACAGCTTGGCATGCAAGGATTTACCCTTGTCATTATCTATCACTCACTTGAACATAACAATACACATATGTGGGAGAAGTAACCAAATAAATTTTGACACGCATATATCTGTGTATGTGTGTGTGTGTATATATATATATATATATATATATATATATATATATATAGAGAGAGAGAGAGAGAGAGAGAGGGGGGAATAGAGAAATAGATATATCTATACAGACATCAGCACATGAGTATTTGAATGCATAAATATAATTGCAATGTTAGTGCTCAAAATTAAATATCCTTATGTAAAGAAATTTACTAAAATGTAAGGCCAGTATATGATTACAATTTGATTTAAAATTTTCACTGTATAATGTTTTATATATGTAATTAATATTCATCACTGAACTAAATGCATTGACAAGGAAAGAAATTATGTCGAAAAAATAAAATTTGTGTAAAATAAGTCTTCCTTTTTTTTCATCATTAGACTACAGACTTACTATTAATCTCTCACACATATATATATATATATATATATATATATATATATATATATATATATATCACACATTCATATATATATATATATATATATATATATATATATATATATATATTTTTTTTTTTTTTTTTTTTTTTTTTTTTTTCTAAAAAATGAATGAACATTTTTAACCCAACATAATTTTTATTACTTTAAATGTTAATTTTAGCAGTTACCCATATTTGAGTAGATGCTCCATTTATTTTAAACAGTATGTATTTCAACTACCAACCTGTGTACTTGAAAAAATTCAATGAAGAAAATGTACCCTTAGGCAGGAGAGATGAAATAAATACAGTTTAAAATAAATGGACCATCTACTCAAATATGGGTAGCCACTAAAAATAATGTTTGAAGTAATAATTAATATATATATATATATATATATATATATATATATATATTATATCTCCTTGTGATATATGGTCACATCAAAGTAAACAAAACTGTAAAATGTTTTTGAGACATTACAGATGATTAAATTGTTGCTACACAATCTTCTCTTTTCAGTGAAATCATTATACTTGCAACCTACTGAGAATTTTTGCTTCACTAAGTGCTCCAAAGGGTGAGATAAATTTGTACTTGTAATAGCTGTGAAACACATACAACATGCAAAATGAAAAAAGCTTGCTCATAACAATGTTATTTCATTTAGTATAAATCCGGAAACAATAATAGCCAAAATTGATGTTAACATTAAAGGGAAGAGAAGGCTTTCTTGAATTAAACAGAAAAAAAAAACAGGAGAATATTTACAAGGAGAATGTCTTGATGTTGAGAATTGGTACTTTGATATGATCTGCTTCTAATTCAATGCCAACTCTGTTTTTCTCCAGGTACTTGAGTAAACTTCCAGCAGCTCTCACCTGGAAAAAAATAAGATCAGTTATACTTTGACGTTATACAAATAAATACTAAATGACAGCTTTAAAATTTGCAAACACAGCAAAATTTGTTTAGGCAAAAAATATCATAAGCCCACAGAAATGGCTGTTTATGAGAATTTGATTGTGTGAGTGTTTTGGGGCAAAGCTGAGAGATTTTTTCTTCTGTATGCTATGTCAGGATTAGGACGTTCATAGCTCTCCACAACTTTCTATCCTTTGTAGCTCTTACTAAAGTTTGCCTTTTCACCATCCCTCCCAATCCCTGTTTCTGCCATTCATTTACACAAGCTTGTTAGTTAGGTGCTTTCCTCTCTCTCTTGACTTCAATAGGTCCTGAGAGTGTCAAACTCTCCAAACCTTCATTCTTCATTATGCATTTCAACTGTCTCTTTCTGATTTTAAATATGTCTCTTTTTTGCTTCCATTTCCCTTAAAATTTCCTCATTGCTCATATGTTCCATCCATGGTATTCTCAGCATCCTTCTGTAGAACCACATCTCTGTAGCCTCAAGTTTCTTCTTCATCTGTAAGGAGACTGTGCAACTACCATACTGATATTACATCACAGCTAAGTATTTTTTTCTTTATTTCTAATGTAAATTTCCTCTTTCTTAATACTTTGCTGAGGTTTTTGGAAGGCATTATTTTTTCATACCTGTTTGATTTTGGTATCTCTAGTTTTTAGTTTGCAATTTAGGCTGTGCCTCTTGCTGAGAGATCATGCTATCAAATCACCAGAACCTTGCTAATGTATCAGAAGAAAATGAAAGATCTCTTAAGGTAACAGTGAATGAATTTAATCTCAAAAATTATGTTGTAACAACTTAAGTCAAAAGAAGTTATTCTAGTGTGACTCCCACTGATAAAAAGGTTGCAGCAATTCAAGATAAGAGAAGCTGATTTAGCCTGCAGTCACAAAGAGCATCAGAAGCTCAAGCAGAACTAGAAGACATCAGTTGAAATGTATTTCATTTAAAGCTTTAACAGGCAGCCTTTTCACTACACCAACAGAAGGGGTAAGAATACAAGAAGAATATCAACAAACAAAAACTTTGGTTATTCTAATGGAAAGAAAACTAATTATCCAGGACCTTATGGTAGGATTTCCAAAGGTGTTTGGTTAGACTTTTTATTTCTATGCAGCAAAAATGTTCCTACAATAATCAAGAATATATAACAAATATTGAGTTTCTGTCTGAAGTTCACAACAGCAAATTGTTCTATGGAAGCATTAATTTGTGAATTTGGTGACAAAGTGGTTGTGAGTTCAATCCCTGGCTTGGGCAGTGTGTAAATGACTCAGTGGAAATGGGCAAGCAATAACTGATCAAAACTATAAATAAAAATTCCTAGACATGGGCAGTGAAACAAGAATAGTCTAACCCTGTAGATTGAATAAAGAGTTCAGTTCAGATTTCCCAGTATGTTACCCAGATCAATATATACCTGAGGAAGGCCAGCTGAAACATTGTGATAGCAACAATAAAGATGAAGACAACAATCCAAATATAAATAGCATAAATATTGAGTTAATTAGTCAAAAACTAGAAGAAAATTGTTGAATGAAACTCTGAGATCAGCAAATTATAACAGTGAAGAAACTCAAACCATCTGTGGAGAAAAAGTTGTATGAATATTTTCTGGGAATATTGTCAGAAAATATCAGAACCAACATCAAAGTGCAGGAAGATAAAAAGGCCACAATTTTGGAAATAAAGACGTCTAGTGACATTGCTGCGTATTCTTGGAGGCATTAGAGCAGATTTTGTAAATAAGGTGAATATGAAGTCTGATTAAAAATGTATGGGGACTAGTGCTATAAAAAAAAACCTTCAATGCATATCAGATCAGTATTTAATCTCCTTTGAAGTAGTCCCCTTCTGAAGCCATGCACATTATCCAGCTTTGTTTCCATTGTTGGAAGCATTCCTGGAACTCCTTTTTGGGGATAACAAGAAGCTGCCTCATCACATTCTCTTGGGTTTCCCAAATGTCTGGAAATTGGGTTTCTTTCAAGTGAAATTTGATATTTGGAAAGGGAAAAAGTTGCAAGGTACAACATCTGGGGAATATGGTGATTGTCAGACATGAATGGGAAGATGCATTGTCATGGTGGAGTTTCCACCAACAGGATGCATGTAATTTTGTCCTTTTCTGATGAACAGCATCACTAAAAATGCCACAACATATCATGGTAGTACTCTTGTTTACTGTCTGACCAGGTGGAGTATACTCATAATGAACAATTCCTTGTAGTCAAAGAAAACAGTGTCTAGCAATATGGGAACTCAACAAACAAGTGGGGAAAGTTTGAGCTGTGAGTTAAAAGACAAGACAAAGTCAAATGTTGAAATGGAAGCAAACAAAGTAGTTGTTGTAGAACTGCAAGCAGCTTCAACCAGGACAAAAGGTAAACCACCTAGAGTTCCATTTCCTACAAAAATGGTCAAGCTTCCCAATCTGAGTCAATTGTTAAGGTGTAAATTCTAATTGTAAAAAAAAAAGAATTTTATAATCATGGCAGAAAGAAACAAAGGAGGAGAAGAACAACAAGGAGAAGAGGAAGAAGCAGAACAAAATTTTAACATGGATGAGGATAGGTTCTTTTATTTATACTTTGAACACAGAGTTTCAGAATACCAAATGTCTGATAGCGAAGATGAGATTGTGAATTAAAAGAGACAAAGAAAAAGAAACTACAGAGTTAAATTGAAAACAAATTACCTGAACAAATTCCTGATAATGGTCAACCAAAAGTACATATACAATGGATTTGTGCAAAGAATCTCACAGAAAAACTGTTATGGTAAAAACAAGCAGTAAAGGTTAACAAGTTTTACCTTAATGTTTTTCAAAGCAAGCAATGTAAGAAGTGATTCCCCCATGTGTGCCAAGGAACGTTTACCATGAAAACAATATCCTCAAATAAATGAATTTGTAAATCAATGGCTATTAAAACTGCTTTCCTGCAAGGGGAGACATTTGATAGACACGTTTATCGGTATCTTTCACCAGAGGCTAATGTAGCAGAAGGTTACTTTTGGAAGCTGTCAAAATGTGTTCATATAGATTGTCAGATGTCTCTCATATATGGTACTTAATGGTTTAATAAAGTGACGAGCTATTCCTTCCAACTAAATCCAGGCCATTTTTACTGAGTATTTTAACCATAAATTGCATAGAATTATGTTGATGGTTTCTCTTTTGCTGAATATGACGTTTCTTATAGCACAGTTATGCACCATCTTTCTAAAGTTTTCAAAGTTAAACCAAAAGAAGCAACTAATTTTAAATATAGTGATTTGAACATGGAGAGAGTATAATACATGTGTTATATGTATTAAACAGTTAATAAGGTAAATGTATGAAATGATAGACTTGTAAAAATCTATTGAAAATGCAAATCCTAGTTGTGTTTGAACGCTCTGTCCAAGAGAAATGGTATTATGTTTGTTAGAAATCAGTTAGAATTGATTAAGCTTATGAGTGATTGGCCTTCATCAAATGAACGTGAAAAAAGTGTTTTTTATAAACTGAAGTACTCAAAAATTAGAAACACCTACTTGATAACATTCTGTACCTCCCTTTACCTCAATAAAAGCATCTGCGTGATATAGTATGGAATCTACAAACTTGAACAATCATTACATGGGTATGTCTATCCAGGGACCACCCAGGACTGTCCATAACCGAGTTATGCTTGTTGGATGTTGCTGCAGGGATTTTAGTGTGGTTTCCAATATATCTTACATATGTTCAATGGGTTTAAATCTGATGGGCACAAGGAACAATGGTGTAGTCGGAAGTCAGCCAACAGCTTTTGCAACAAGTTTTGTGCCATCATATGGCAAGGTTTGCAGAATCTTACTGGAGCACACCATCATTATCAGAAATAATCAAATGGTCAAATACTTTTAATTCCTGATTATATACCATGACTGCCACAGCTAAACTACTTCCTTAACTATTACATCAGATATATGGAACCTAACAGATTCCATTTCTACAAGTGATGGTTTGTGAAACTATCCAGTGTATCATTGTCACTATGTTTTTGCCACTTCAGTCTATACTACCTCTGTTCCATAATAGTTAATACATTTAATATATGAAATGTGTATTCAAATGTAACAATTGTTATGGGACAGGGGGTAATAAACTACAGATATTGTACATCATTCTGTACTTGATTCCAATTACTAAATAATTTTGTCCTGGGTATGACAATAAACTACATCTGGTAGCAAGGCCTCTGATTAAAAGATTTTGAGGAGTGTGGAACCATCTCTTAATTGATGTTGTTCCCAGGTCCACTCTAAACCAGGGTGGTAGCACCTGTTAGGGTCCCAGCTATGGGCAAAATAGTGAACCCCCAAATTGGGGCCAAAACATGAAAATAAAAATACATTAGAAAAAAATTCCCAGCAATAAATTTTCATAATAAAAAAAAATTTAAAAATTACCAGCAATACACTTTTGTAAAACAAAATTACCAAAACTCACAAGAGAATAAAATTTCAGCATTAAATTACCTATAAGAAGATGATATATTATTAAAAAAAAAAAAACTAAATAATTAGACTGGTTTTCATATACAGAACAATTATTATCTAAAATGATACATTTTACAAAAATTTGTAAAAATTTGCCAACTTTATATTTTATATTCAAAGAAACTATAGTTTCTTTATGTCATTTGGGGCTGATTAATGCTCAGCATTTTTGCTATGGCAAAGATTTTCAGTTTTAGACAAATATATGAGAATCTTAAAATGGTGAAAGACACCTTTCTTTTTGTTAAGAATCTGTTGATATCCATGATATTTTTTGCTATTTAGCTTTTATTTAACATCTCACATTTCTCTAAGGACATAAGTTTCCATTTGCAGAAGGACATAAAATTGTGGAGAGCCATGATCACCCATGTCATGAAGTGACATGCCATATAGAAGAAGTCTTTTGTCTAGAATTTAAATAAAAGAAGACAATACATTTTTTCAGGGAAGAATTATCAGTGTTACAGATTATTAGCATATGCCCATCTTCATCTTCCCAATCAAGGAATTCTTGAATAAATCTTCTTAGAAAATAGATGCTTCTGGGTAGTTAAACATAGCTTACAGCAGTAGCACTTTGAACTAAATTACTGCAATTTATTCAGACAAAAGAATGATGCTATAGAATCCTATGGACTCAGGATGAAATCCATTGCTGAAAAGTTAGGCACCACACTCTGAAATATACAAGAAACAATTGCAGCCAGTATTCCAAGATGGATCAAGCAATCCAAACTTCTGCTAAAATTACATAATATCCCAAAACAAAAAATGCACTGACTCACATTCCAGGACAAGTTTCAGGACATATTGGCAAACTTCCTTAACCACAGACCCATCTATACAGTCAATGAGTCAAAATGTGAGGACAAGACAGGATGTGCAGTAGTGAGCCAAAATATTACCAAAAAAAGGTGCCTCCCAAAGGGAAGCTTTATTTTCACTGTAGAATCTTATGAAATTGAGCTAGCTCTCAACATTATCTCAGCGGCACTGGGATGATAACCCACACAATAGACTCTTCACAATTCATCCCAAACTAGAAGAATGGAAGTCAGCTCTCAGAATATCTTGTAAGGAAGAAGTGCTACTGGTCCACATACGCATTGACTAAACAAAGAAGATCAACCAGTGTGCAAAGCATGTAAAACAGCATATACTATTAAACATATATTAATCAAGTGCTCAGATCTTGCTCTCTCAAGACAAAAATGCTATATTTCACATTATATATGAGTTGTTTGAGAAAGTAAAAGTGGATGATATAATATAATTTCTCAGAACAGCAGGACTCTACCAAAAGTTATAAACTAAATGAAAATGTCAAAATCATTTTCTCTACAAACCATGTATCTGAAAAGAATACATCAATGAAAGCAGACTCTTGACAACAACACTCTTTACAAAAGTATATCAATAAAACTGGATCTACAAACTGTTTCCTTACAAAAAAAATATAGATTCTATTCATATGAATACGCTGTAAAAATCCTGTCGGCATTAAATAAGCCATTAAGGTTGATATAGTGTAAAACAAACCAAAGCAAATGGCAATGCTCCATTGAATAGGTTAGCAAATGAATTCTAACTGCAAGCAGCAAGATTACAAGGTTACCTCAAAACTATCTAAATTTTTTCTCTCTTAGTTTTTTAGCCATTTTATTGACTTTTTGATGTAGTTGACTTTTTCTACTTTAATTCTGTTTACTTATATAGTCTGTCTGAATTTATTATGTAAACCACAAAAACCTCAATAGCTGTGGTTTAATTGCATCCCATAGGCCTTATTTGCTGTCATATTCGCATACTCAGATCGGGACTTGATAGTAGCTTTTCCATTATCTTCTCTCCTGTCATTCATGGGTAAACCTAGATACATGAGAAGGTACATTGCCATATATAAATACTTTGAAACTATGAGGCTAGGACATGTACCCTTCAAAGAAAATCTTGTCCATGAAACTGCAATAGTTAGAACTGTTCAGTTTAACTTCTTCATCAACTTTGACTGGTTCAATAATGGTTTGATCAAACATTCCAGCCCATCATACTTCCACCTCATTGCTACTTTGTTTTAGCCACAGGCACATCTGCATCGGTTAAAATTCATTCTTTGGCTTATACATGAGGTCCATCTGAGATTCATCCATGAAAATTATTTTAGAAAAGTCAATTTCCATGTATCTTTTGGCCCATTTTTGACGTTTTAAAATATTTGCTTTACTGAGAGGAGTTTTCTATACAGAGATTTCTTGACTGATCCTAGTTTGCAAAGTATTCTCAATGTTTTGTCAATTCCAGACTCTGTTCAAAGATTTGAGCACAGGCACAAAATGGTCGTTTAACTATAGCTCATTTTAACTTGCATTCCTTTCAAGGAGAGAAGTTCTTAAAGCCTTTTCCTTTGCTTCTACTTCTCAGCTTTCAACAGCTCTCTTTATTGTCCAATGATCTCAACGAAACTCCTTTGATAACTCTAATGTAGACATTCTCTTACTCAATAACTTTACTATTTTTGGTTTTAGGACATTTTTAGATCTTTTCCATTACCCAAGTTTCAGCATATATCAGGGAAAAAAGAAATAAAACAGTTTTTTATTACATGTTAGAAGCATTAAACTAATATTAGCTTAATCTGCATAATAAGTTCAGACTGTGTTTTTTTTTATTTTTATAAATCCAATAACTTTAATAAAGCCTGTTTCAAATGGTCTAGTGATTCTAGATATCATTGATAAAATCCAAAACAGAATCTGGCATTTCAGCTTCGGTCACTTTCCCGCTGCTGTAACATAGCTTCTCTGTGCTTTTTCCATAAATACTTGGTAATTGTTCTTTCTGGACAATTTCCTCAAAGATGAAGAAGAGACTTGAAGCAACAGAGATGTGCTTCTACAGAAGGTTTCTGAAGATACAATGGACCGAATATGTGAACAATGATGGGAAAATGGAAACAAAAAGGAAACTTATATTTAACAACAGGAAGAAACAGTTGAAATTTCTAGGGTACATAATGAGGAAAGAGGGCTTGGAAAATCTAATGCTCACAGGACAGATTGAAGAGAAGAAAATTGTGGAGAGCCATGGTCACCTACATCCTGAAGGGACATAGCACCTAGAAGATGACTAGTTTGGTGCCAAGGTCTCATTATTTTACATTCTTGTTTCTTAGACAACTTTGAACTAAAAAAAAACTTAAAAATGTACTAGTAACTTTCAAAGAGGGGACTTTTAGAACTTGTGCATCTAAAACAATATATTTGTAGTTATAATTAAAAAAATTCCTTTCTATGCTCACAAAAGAATAGTTTCAACAAAGGGAAAATGTTATCATCAGTAACCCTGGGAATTAAAAATCAAACATTAAAGAATATATATATATATAAGTAATACCCTAGAAAGTAAGATATCTGTCCATTCAGTATATAACTTCTAAATAAAATGAATGAAAGGATGAACCCTGAAAGCATCAATTACTTAGCTACAGTAAACTTATCATGATCGTCTGAATAAATCCAATATAGATTTTATGAGCATTTGTGAATATAAGGATGATTTTAAATTATACAACCATTCTTTGCAAGTTAGTCCCTCATTGGAAAAGTGAATAGTAAGGGAAAAACCAGGCAATGTAACATAAGAAAATCCAAAGATGAAGTCTAAAAGTCTAGTATTACAGACCATAGTAATAGGAATAACACATGTTGGATATGGTCCAAATAATAAATAGGACTATTGTTAGGAAGTTAAAAAATCAAAGTATATGGCATACACATTAGCCTCACAGACAAATGTAAAGATTAGGCCAATTATGATTTAAGTTTAATGCAAAAAGAATTGCAGAATATCTCTCCATATGAAAAGTATGGCATTGCTTGTATTACATGGATTGTTGAGAATGATTGAAGCCCATTTAATCAATATATAATCTGCCACCATTTTTTTTTTACTTACTACCAGTTTGTTGGGGGGGGGGGGAGAAAGCTTCCCCTTTCTTGCAGAGCTGAACTGTCAAATGAATCAACCAAAACAATGTCATAACACCAAAAGCAATGAAAAACGAATGAGTGAGTAATTTTTAACAACTTTTGGAACAGCCAATATCTACAAAATAAGCAAAATACATATACAATAGATTAAAAACTTGAAAATGTGTGACATTTAAGTAACATTATTTAAAAGTTAAAAAATGAATTATTCTATCTGATTTGCACCTTAAAATATCTACACGGTGCGATGAATTTAACATAAAATTAAATTTCAATCAAATAAATGGTGATGTCAACTGATCTTAATGAAGACTAAGCAAGCAAGCTACTTCCTGCTTGGCCATATGGAATAATGCAAAGTTATTGGATGATACCCACATGTCAAGATTTATACTGTGTTTGCTTAGGTGGCCTACAATGGGTACACTCCAAAAAGGAGCCACCCAAGAAGTTGAGACAATTGGGAGCTTATGTCTTCAAACTGCGGAAACGGTCCATCACCCACACAAGTGCCAGTTTCTAGTATTCTAAGAGATGTCGAGTCGTTCTGTCTCCAGAATGAAGAACACCCACCAAAACAAAGAAATAACAAAGACCATTTCAGTTTTTTGTTTTGTTTTTTACTGTTTCAAATCGCAAAGAAAGACCAAAGAGGCAGAGAATAGCAGAAAAACAAAGTTGGGGAAGGAAAGAGGAAATGATTCTTGTTTTAATATCTCGTTTTTTAAGTGATCTGTGTGTGTGTGTCATACGAGTCCTTTTCCCCTGTCAAAATAAAGGTTTGATCAAAGCTCATGATTTGGGATATTGCAATACATAAACAACAGATTAAAGTGAAATTGTGAACTCAATAAACAAATAAACAATAAAAAAAATCTGTCAAAAATGAACAAACCTAGACTTGTGTTGTGGTACATAGGGGTAAAGCTTTGGAATAAAGTTCATGAGGTTCTTGTTTTAATCATTTACTGCCAGGTAGGTGAGTTTTAATAACTTCCACTTTCCAAGAGAAAAAATAACTAGGGCTTATTTGAAACATTGGTTCCCTTATGCTCACCAAAGTTAAGCAACACTGAGCTTGGTCAGTACCTAAAAGGGTGACCATTTGAGAATACCAGGTGCTGTAAACTTGAATGTGCAGGTGTAATGGAATGTTCTTATAGTTATAAATTCATCTTTTTTAATTCCTACAAATTACTGTAATGAACATCTGTTATAGTTTATCTGCTACAGAATTATTGATATTATTGTCATTTTTGGTTCTGATTGCATCCATAATGGTTTTTGAGCTAGTTGTAATTGATTTAGATATTATAATGAATAATAGATGAATTTAATATTATATATCTATCAAATTTATTATTATTGTTTTTTATTATTATTATTACTTAATACTATTATTATTATTATCTTTTTTGCTACTGTAGATTTTTTATGCTTTCTTTTAGCATTGTATATGAAAATATAAGGATACTGGAGATTTTTAAAAGGTATTTTCAATATATATTTCTTCTTTGTGTAAATGTTGGGAACTGCTGATTCTTTGTGTTCTTAAATAAAATCCTATAATTATGCTGAATTTTATTCTATGACAGTAACGAGAATAATAGTTTACTGGTAAATTTTCAGTAAACTTTTATTTAGAGACCATCATTGGTTCTGTTTAATAAAATATCTAGGAAGATAATAATCTTCATCATTGGGATGATCATGTGGGGCCAAAACAGTTTTATGTCATTATGTCATTTCCTAAAGATATTACCTCCAACTGTTGTTATTTAAATTCATCTCTGTGAAAATAGAACCTTTTACTGGGCCCATAATCTATAGAAAGATCAAGCATGGTGAGGCAAAAATGATAAAATTCTCAATAACACTCAGAAGAGGAAGAAGAACAAAGCAAAATAATATGTGGAAAGATAATGTAACGCAAGTCAAAGCAAAGCAACTATAAAACAGTAACAAAGTAAAAAGGTCACAAAATAGAAATAGTGTTCACACACAAAAGGGATACAGTCAAGTGATTAGAGTAATCTGTCTTCTAGGCAAGAAAGAAAAAATGTATGGATATATTACACATTTTTATTGGCTTGGAAGAAATTCCCAGCAGGCATCTGTAGGTTTTGTTCATAAATTTGTGGAGGGGGAATTTTTAATAGTCATTACCCCAAATTGAAACCAACAGTAATGCATTTTTAGTTTTGGGGTCATATCTAATAATTTATACAATGCATTAGGTATACGCAGAAATAATTTCAACCACAATTTTGATTGAAAAAAACGCAGTCCTTATTAAGAAAGAAGATAACTTACAAAGATGAAATTTTTTTTTTAAAATTAGCTGAAATAAACAAAATTCTCTTTCCTCAAGTCAACATATTTATGTACAACCATAAAAATCTCTTAAAAATGAAAGGAAAATGGCTAAATCAAGACTTTTGACATACTGGTCATTGAAGGGCTATCCTATTTCTAACCTTATTTTTCATTTGATCCAATCTTTCTTAGCAGATCATGTAATGAAAGTGAAGGTTACTGAATAGAATAATCACACAAGGGTCAGTAATGAACGATAATACTTAGGACATGAGCAACACATATAAGATTCACCAGCAGCGCATAGAAGAACTAGTTAACTGCTAGAAGTGAGTCAAATGAATTCCACTCCAACGGCATACCAACATACAGTATTTACTACTGTATTTATGTCATTGGAAATATACCTATTATCATCTGTAGGTATGCTACAACAGAAAGTCATGATGAACAGCCATTTTCCTAGATCCTTTCATATTAATGCGAGTGTCTCCCAGGGCTCTATTCTAGGACCTACATTGTTGCTTATCTTTATCAATAACCTTCCTGATGTCATCTGTTTTCAACCCAGAATTTATGCTGATGATACAACTATTTACTCCTGTTTTAATATTAAGTCTGATAGTTTCAATAAAGTAATACTGGCAGCAGATCTCAAAAATGAGCTACAATCAGTTGTTAACTGGGGCAAGAAATGGTTTGTAAATTTTAATGCCTCCAAAATGAAACTGCTCTTTTTTAATCATCTAAGAGGACCTTTTCTGCTTTCTATCATTATGGTTGATGCTAATCTCTAGGAGAGCAACTCATTGAGCCTTCTTGGTCTCCGTTTTCCACTGACAAGAAGTGGAATGATTATACTGAATTAACTACTAGGTCTGCTACTAGGAATGTTCGGTCACTGTGTTGTGCCAGATAATTTTTCTCGCCAGAATCCATCTTGCATGTTTATGAATCTGCCATTCCTCTGTGCATTAAATGTAATCACCATATCTGGTCCGATGCTCCTGCTATATATCTCAACCTTCTCAACAAAATCCAAAGAAGGGACTGTAATGCTATCAGTCTTAACCTGACTTCTCAAGTTCAGTTATCTTTTCCTACTGTTGTGATCTGGCTTCCCCATGCCTTTTCTGTGAATATTTTCATTTGTTTTAATGAGATTTCCATCTTGGTATTTCGACTGTGTGAACACTACCAATTGATTGATTGATGGATTTGTTTTTCACAGCTCATCAACTCATTTTAGCTATTTAAAGCCAGAAAATATTTAAGACTGAAAGAATTTTTTTATTTATTTTGGATACAAGTTTTACTAATTAATCCCTAACCAGAGGGAGAAGAGGTGTATTAAAATCTTTCTCAAAACTATTTGTGTATAAATGATTATAACAAACCCAACTGAAATTGGAACTCATCTCTCTGATAAACAATTTTGAGCCTTATGCATTACACCACCCACACATCCAAGGTTCTATTCTAATAGTTTATGTTCTCAAACCTCTCTCCTGCAGAACTAGTTTCTTGTTTCCCTGTCATCTACAATCTTCAAAAATTCAAATCTAATGTCTATCACCATCTTCTGTCTTTTGAATCATGTTCTTTTATTGTCCTTTCTTCTCATTCTTTTTCACTCTCAGTAACCCCTTGTATCTTAATGGCACTATCATCTTGTTTGGGGTGAGATGATTAAAAAGAAAAATTATATATATATATATATATTATAGGAGATTAAATTAAAAACATGTTAAAAATGTGACACAATAGCTTTAATGTTTTGGCACTAAGCTGTGCCTCTTCAGCAATGGTAAATGACTGGTGAGTAAATGATTATTATTTACTTCAAAAGCAAAATACCCCCTCTTTTTTCAAAAGAGAAGATGAGAAAACAAGATCAGAATTAAAATGAGGCTTGTGGGTTTACTCTGATTAATCAATTAGGGGTCAGACCTACTCTAAATTAAAGATCTTTGTTAAATCCGATAATACTGCTAATTTCTATACGTTTAATCCAAAAGGCTATAATATTTTAATTAAAAAAATTTAACTAAAAATGACTTACTAATTATAACCATGTGAAATAGTACTATCAAATTAGAAGTTGAACCATATTTTAAAGTGAAAGGCAAACTATGCCTACAATTTACAGTTAATTCACTTCTTTTGGTTTAACTGAGAATTTTTATCAGCAAATCTTATAATTTCCAATTTCTTGTGTAAGTACAAGAAGCAAAGTTCATTTAAAGATTTACAAATTCTAGCTTTTTTAAGACTTTCCATTTTACTGTAAGAGTTTTATTAAGCTCCTTTAAATTCCAAAATATTTGGAAAGAGATGTTCTATTTTTATAAGTGCTATTGTCTAAAAAAAATATGTCTTTTACAAGTATAGTAAATTTTATAACACTGTCTTAAAAATAGTGGTTATAAGTGCCCTGACATCAAATATATAAAACATAACAGTGATAGCAGGAATAAAAAAAGAAACAGAAAAATCATTTTGTACACACCCCCATTTAACCAAATGGTTAGTACTAAGTTAGGGCAGAAGTTTCTCCATTTAATTGAGAAACACTTTCCCAGAAATAATCCACTTAATAAGATTTTTAATAGAAATACACTGAAACTAAGCTTTCGCTGTACCGATAATCTTGAAGAAATTATAAAAAAACATAATAAAATTTTAAATCAATACAAAAACCATAATAATAATTTGCCATTCCAAAGAAACAAACACAGATAATACCAACAAGTGTAATTGTAGAAATCCTAATGAATGTTCATTGCAAAACTGATGTCAAACAAACTCTCTTGTTTACTTAAGCACTATTTCTACTATAGAAAATCCAACAAATAAAAAATTTTATATTGGGAGTACCAAGAATTCCTTTAAAACTAGGTGGTACCAACTTTTATTATCTTTCATCATTAACATGTACAGAAATAGGATGTCCATTTCTAAATATATCTGGAACTTAAAAGAAGTTAATAAAACCTCTACAGTAAAATGGAAAATATTAAAAAAAAAACTAGAACTTGTAAATCTTTAAATGACCCATGCTTCTTATGTTTATATGGAAACTTACAAATAATTAAATTTGCTGACAAAAATCCCTATTAAACCAAAGGAGTGAATTAATTGTAAATTGACAACACAGTTTATCTTTTACCTTAAAATATAGTTAAATTTTTTTTAATTATGTATTACCATTTCTTATAGCCATAATTTATTAGTATATAATGGCCACCCTCTATGGGTAATTACCTTATTTTGTTTACTCAGCTTAAATACAGCTATGTATTGCCATCCAGTTAGTATTATTAATACCATATATAGATGTTCCACATTTTTAATTTTATCTACAGGCCCCTTTAAGAAGCTTCCTGAATATAATTTTTTTCTGTTAACTTTACATCTGATTAACCTACCCCTTCCTTCAATGTCCTTTCAAAAAAAGTGAACGTCATATTTGTCTACAGTTATGATACATACGTCGCTTACATATTTTCTGCAATTGTCAATGACAGCCGATGTTCCAGTTTATCGTGACATGAAAAATAACTCACCCACCTCCACCCTCTGAGCTTACTTTTCTATTTAGCATAGATCTGACATTTAATTGGTTAATCAAGACATACCCACAAGTCTTATTTTTAATTCTTACCTTATGTCCACCCCTTTAACTTACGGAAAAGAGGTAACACTTTGTTTTTAAATTTCCTTAAAAATCATTTAATCACCAGTTACTTACCATCGCATTAAGAACTTAGGACTTCATTGGACTAAATTTGTTTTGTTGGTCTGACTACACATGGGCATGAATGAGGGATGCTGGGTATTTTTAATCTTTTAATTTTTTTAAAATTTAAAAAACAAAATTTTAATTTAAAATTCCCAGCATCCCTCATTTGTGTGCATGTTTAGTCAAACTAACATAAAAAATTTAGTCCAATAAAGTCCTAAAGGTCAAAATGTGTCACACGAAAACTTTTTCCACTCTGTCATACATTTTTCACCAATATTGTTCTTGATATACACGCATATACATGCAACAGTCAGTAAACACTGCAGTATATTATAAACCAGATTGCAATTTTGGAAGCTCATTTCTCCCATTTTCTTGTAATATGCATTTTTGAACCAAAATCAAAATCAAAGGTAAAATTCAAATCAAGTGTAACTTTCTCTGCAATAAGCATTTTTGTGTCAAAAGAGAAATTAATCATGCTCTACAGATTTTGTTTCACATATGCATGAAAAGCAAAGCTCAAAGTGGGATGCAGGATGAAATGGGTCTCAAGTTTCTCTCTGACTAAGCAACTGCAGTCTATGTCTGAGTGATACCAATGAGACATATGGAAATGCTTAGGTCGATATACAATGGTATCACTATCATGCATGAGCAAATAACAACCAGAATGCAATTCTTGTATGCACTCGGTTATTTGTGATTATATATTTATGCATACACACATACATTTAAATGAACACCTTTTTCACCTCACCTGTACGCATATACCTAATACAAAGAAAAATGTATAACTGTAGACATAAATGATCAAATAGATAAGAGGGGTGATACACATTAATTTACCTTTCAAATATTTGTGATTAGAACATTTTAGAGATGATAATTTTCTTTATTTTTGAGATTGAAGCAAGTTTCCAACATTTTGAGCAATTCTTTTATTCATCTAAATTCATGATGCCTTTATATATTCATCAACATGGCTAAACTGTAAATTCCCTCAATTTTTTTTCTTTTTTAATTCAATAAATTTTTCAATAACCCAAATTTGTTTGAACTACTCAATAAAAAAACCAAAAAGTATAGCATGGAAAAAACATAATTATCTGAAAATGACACAGTGGAAGAATGTGCCACATGTCAAATAATTTCCTATTTAAGCACTATGCTTACAGTGATTCTCTAAGTGTAGCACAATGTGGCATAAGGCCGAAAATATGGAGCATCCAATGAGGAATGAACTCACTACTCAGTCATAATTAATCTAGTGATATAAACTTGCTAACCATTACACCACATCAAAGTGCTTTAATGATTTTCTAAGCTTAGCCCAGATGTGGCACAAGGCCAAAAATATGAAGAACCCAGTGAGGAACAAACTCTACTCAGTTGTAATTGATCTAGTAAGATAAGGCAATATTCTTATGTGCTGCATCATAGTTGTCAAGAGAAGATAGCTGTTATCATGCAGCCAAATTACTGCACTTAACTTCTTTGCCCTGTAAAAAACCTCTTTTCTCTTTCAAACACATCTTTTAAATAATACATTTGCTAAATGTTATGTTGCTATTCAGTAATAGTTTGTTCACTTTTTATCGATTCATGATAAAGGATTTCTGTTGACTCCAACTGAGAATAGAAAAAAAAACTTTTCTCTAACAAATTCCTTGTTAGTTTATATTTTGAATACAGTTTTGAATAAAGCCAAGATTTTGTTTCAACTTTCCAGAAAAAATCCATTTATCATTGCCAGTGACTATCTTGTCTAAAAATGACTGTTTTATGTCATGAACAAATAGAGAAAGTTAATTGTTTAAACATTTATTCATTTTTCTAAGTTCAACACATTTTACATGCTTATAAATTTTTCTGAAGGTTTCTAAAGGGTCTACAACTATTGATTGTTTGCCCAAGCAGTAAAGAAGAGCAGAGTAGACTTAAAAAAAACTCCTAAGGTTTCTTCAACATTATGCAAAAGACAGTGTTGGGAAATTTTGCATCAGCCTCATATAACCATTTTCATGAGGAAAAGTAGAGGTTCTTTGGAAGTCGAGTATCTTGCAAAAGTTGCCTTATGAATGAAGGATTCATTTTATTAGAAAAAAATCATCTTGTCATGACAAAAATAGCTTTGTTTTAAAAATGGAAAAGAAATTTGGTGTGGTTCATAAAAGTTTATGATACTGATGTTATGATTTTGAAGTCATTGTCTTATCTATATATAAAATTCTGTGACTTATGTTAGTCTGTCCATCCATCACACCCTCTAAAACAGTCATACACTGACCAATGAAAACCAAATTTTAGGGTGAAGTGCAAACATGTACAATGGTACAAAGTACAGTTGGTTTTACTAGGATTCATAGCTTCGTCCAATAAATTTTCATTAATTCTTTTGGAAAAATTAAAAGTTCTATTATTTAAAATACAAAATACTCACATTATTTTAAAAACAATTTAATCAAAAAAGCTAAATACTGTAAGGATTTTAACATGTCTCAGGATGTTACAAAAATATTCTAGTATTAAAAAAATGAATCATGACACATTGCTGCACACAGACTCTTAAATATTACAATATAATCTTATTTTTGGCATGTTACAATTAGTGACAGTTTAAAGGTGAAGCAAAACACTATATTGGCAATCTCAGATTTTATCAGGTAGCAGAACTGCTGCCATATCCATTGTCAGTTATGTCTCTCAACTCAGAACATCATGAGTTATAAGATGATTTTTATTTATCAAAAATCAGTTTTATAATTCAAATAAAATATATAAATAAGCAAAAATAATCTTACCATGAGGACATTCTCAAATGGAATGAGAGAAGAAAGGTATAGATTGCGTTCATTCTCAAGAAAATGTTTTGGCATTGTAGGTAGTTCTGTTGACAAGAGTCTTCTTTTACAAACTTCAAAAGCTAAAAGCAAAAAATGGTAAATTATTCCAAAATTAGCATTTTTAAAAAGTTTTAAACAATAAATTCAAAAACATTTTCATAAATTTTTTAAATATCTTTTTTACAGAAAATAAACTAAAGATTAATTTATGTTTCACAATTTATTTGTTCAACTGGAAAGATGGAAGAGACACAATATAAACAAATGCTGATTGATGTCTGAGGAAGAAAACTTGTTAATTTGCATGTACTGGGCACGGAACTATCTGTCCTTCTGCAGTGAAATATTATGTGATAACTCATAGTAATAACGTCAGATTGGACATTAACTACAACAAAATATGAAGTAAAAATAAATTACATCTCCTGGAGGTCTAATTAATAATAAATTTAGGATGTACACTTGAAAACATTGTGTATTAGTATACTCAACATGTTTTAATATTTCTTCAGAATTTAGTTTTTCTAACATATTTTATAAATCCCATGTAAAGAAAACTGTGAATTTTTTTCTGTATGTTTCTTTGTTTCTCTGTCCATATCTTCTGCCACACTAAAGCAGAAAAAATATATAAAATTAAAAAGCGAATGATGAGCATAGGAAGATTAAATTTAGATAGAGAGCACAGATATTACACTGATCCTAGGCAGAGCACAGATATTATACTGAGAATAGCATGGATGGGGAGCAATGAGAAAGTTTTAAGCATAATAGAAACAAAAAGGAGATTTATGCTTAGAATCAGAAAGAAACAATTTTAATTTCTAAAACATATAATGAAGGAAGAAGGCATGGAGAATTCAACACTCACAGGACATATTGAAAGCAAGTGGGACAGAGGAAAGCTGACCTAACAAGCTTGTGTAAATGGATGGTAGAACAGGAATTAGAAGAGATAGCAAAACGACAAACCTAATGTTGTAACCTAGAAAGGGTTACTGAATGAGGAATAACCAAAACGGGGTTGGAAATAAAATGGTAATCTTTATAACATCAACAAAGTACAATACTCGACAGTGACATGAAGTAGGTAAACCACTGCTAGTGGTGAACTACTTAGCATATACTTACAATAGTGTCTAACGTATTTATGAGGATTGGGACATACCCATTAGTGTTCATAGGTACAGTATATAACACCTGATAACTACAAAAAACAGAAAGTTGTGGAGAGCCACGATTTACCACATCCCAAAGGGATATGTCACATAAAAGAAGGTTTTCTTGATTTTCCTGAGGATCACTTTGAAACTAAGAGACCAGCAGAAGTTCTGTGCCTGTTTTTTTTTCTCATATTGTTCCTGCTTTTTCTGCTTTTGTCAATTGAGAACTGTCTATTTTTGCTGAATTTAAATTTCCATATATTACAATTAAATTGTTTAATTGTAATATATGGAAAAATATTTGTGAATATGAAAGGATTATGATAAAAATATGCAGAGATAATGTTTGTAATTTATTCAATCAGACATGCCTAAACGAGGATTTGTTGACTAAATGCAAATATATATATATATATATATATATATATATATATATATATATATATATGCATACATATACACACACACACCTACACAATGTTATATATGTCTCTATTGCATATTTCATTTATTTATATCAGCCATATATTTTTCAGTCCACTAAAGAACACAAGCCTGCCATAAGTGATTCAAAACGTGGGAAGTAATGAGCCATATCTTGCCAAGTTGCTCATGACGGGGTGGGGGTGGGGGGCAATTCAATGTTTTCCTTCTCTTAGACTAGCTACTCTCCCAAGACTATAGACACCAATCTTCATTTCCTAAGGAAATTAGTGTGAAGCGAATTTTAAGCAACACTGAATCTGGTTAGTTCTTAGATGGGTGACTGTTTAGGAAAACAAAGTTCTTTTAACATCCAATTGATTTCCATTATATAAGTACAGATTAAAAAATTAAAAAATTACATGGAACTCAAGTTTCTAGCCAAATTGTGGAATCTTTGAAGTTGCAAAAAAATATTTCATATGTCTAGTCCATATTATTCTTGTAATTTTATATATATATATATATATGAAGAAATATAGTCTTAAAGTGTGCTATATTTATGGGATAAAGTGCTCAATATCAGAGATAGAGCGTGTGTAAATATAAAAGTGGACATGGAAGTCAACACTTAGAGGCGACAGTCTGTTTCATGCCAGATGCAATCATCAGGCCACGTATATATATATATATATATATATATATATAGCTATATACTAGCTTAAAAGCTGCCTATCGAAGGGCTTTTGATTTGCACAGGACATTCTTTTCCTCACTGCAGCCTTGGCTCTTTTGATTACAATCTGGTCATCTATTAGTGGAGATTTCTTTTTGTGAGACATACTGCTGTGATAGGCAAGAATAAACTTCAGAAGAACTCAAAACTTATCACTGCATTTAAGTACTGCATTAATATTTAATATTTAAGCTTACCTTTTAAAAGTTCAATGATAACGATATATATATATATATTGTAATAATTTCACTTCGACCAATGAGATGATGTTTGTTTTTTGTAAAGCTTTAACCTCAAAGTTTTCTTTCTTGAGAAATCCGCCTTTCATCCGGTTCTCATTCCTCCTTATTCTTTTGAACAGGAGTAGAGCTTTATACCTTGTTTCCTGTTTAGGATTGGGTTTCCAGTTCCTTCGAAATCCTTTCGTGTCTCTTTTAAATGTGGCTGAATAAATCTGAGTACAAATATCTAAATATTGTCTCGAATCCACTTAAAATGATACAAATATTTGACCTAAAGAGGGAAGTCATCAGAAACCATTGTCAAGAACATCAAAGATGTCGCCAACAGCATGGAAATGTCTGCATATGCAGTGAGAAAGATTCTGAAAGAGCTAGGCTATCAAAGAAGAATTGCAAGAAAGAAGCCCTTGATTTCAGAGTTTAACAGGAACAGGCATATGGACTAGGTGAGAGAATTTGAGAGCAAAGATTATGAATTTTGGCAGGCTGTAATTTGGACAGATTAAAGTAAATTCTGCCAATATTCAAATTCAAGACAGCTTTATGTTTGGAGAAATCAGAATGAAACGTGAAACACTGAATGTCTGCAGGCGACTGTAAAAGACGGAGTGATTAGAGAAAAAGTGTGAGGCACTGTCTTGTTTGGAGGGAAATCTGAGCTGATTCTTGTTGATAAGTGGTTGAATGGTCCAAAATACTGTCAAATATTAGAGAAAGGACTACTCCCGCTACTTGAAACCAGTCACATCGACAAGAATGCCTACCTTCTTCAAGAAGAGGGAGCACAATGTCATACGAGTAAAGTAGCAAAGGCCTGGAAGGAATTGCAAGGAATCAAGTCACTACCATGGGTAGCCCAAAGTCCTGACGTGAATCCTATACAGCACGTTTGGAAGCACCTTGACCGAAAACTTCAAGAGTGTCCAACCAAAATCCCATCAGTGGCAACCCTTAAAGAAACATTGCTAAAGGAGTGACAAAATATGGATCAGACGATTGTTGATAACTTGATCAAATCCATGAAAAATGGAAAACAAGCGCTGAAAGTAGCAAATGGAGGACCAAATCCATACTAGTTGCAAATACTGTTTATTTATGTTGAGTAGGGATTACATAATTAAATTTTGAAATTGGATGTAGTTTATTTCTCCTGGCTAAAAACTTTTCTTAGGCCCCTGTATGTCCCCACAAGGAGGCACCATGCCTTGAGAGAATATTGAGCTTCAAACTCACACCCAACATCAAATGGAACTCTTATATACAATCCATCACTAAAGATGCAGGTAAAATAATTAGCTCCATGTAATGCTCAAGTGTCTGACCCCTCATGCTATTCTCTACATTTCTAACAGCTGGATTAGGCCAAAAATGGGGTACTGTTTCTGTATTTGGGTGAGAGCTGCACAGTCCTCACTTTCCAGTCTTGATAGAATTCCAAAGAATCTCTAAGTCCTTGTTGGAAAAGAATTATTTTTCACCCTCAAACCTCTCTCTCACAAGCGAGGTGTGGTGAACCTCTCACTGCTCTATCGCTACTTCCATGGAAAGTGCTCAGATGAACTACATTCTTTGCTTCCACCAGTTCTAACCTTCACGGTTAGGACTCACCATGCCAATTTCATTGTAGCAAACCACCCACCTCCCCTCCATATTCTATCAGTGAGAAGTAAGTTCCACTCAAACAGCTTCTTCCCGTGAACCAGTTTGTGGAAGAGACTCCCAAGAGGATGCTTCCGAATCACTATAATCTTGATCTGTTCATGTCCAAAAGCTAACCATTATCTTCCCTTCCTATCCATATAAACTGCCCCTTAAGATAACTCTCTACCTCGAGTGCCCCCCTCCCCGCGGGTGAATGTTACTGTAAAAGGAAAAAAATTGATGCAGACATAACACTAATGCTGATAAAAATTTAAATGCAATGTCAGTCGCTATCTACTGTCCTCTTGATTACTCTTTTCACTTCCCTCTCATTAGTAAAGTTACTACTTCCACACCCCGTAACCTCTTGTGTCTTAGTGGCTTTACTGCCTTGCTTGGAGTGAACTCGACTAAAAAAAAAAACTTGTTTTATACTATACTTGTTTTCATGAAAAACCATCTTCTGTTTGTTTTAAATCAAATGGAAAGGAAATCTTTTTACATCAAGCATATATATATATATCAGTTTTATCAGTTATGTAGATGACACAACTATATAGCTGTGTCATCTACATAACTGATAAAACAAAATATAGAATTTAAAAACTGAAATATAACTAATTCATTCCACTCACTAAATTTCTGATGAAATAAACAGCAAAACTTGTCACATTCATAAAGTTCTTCTTACTTGTTCCTTATTTATCAGATTTAATCCATATTTTCAACTCAGAAGTATTTTCTGGAAATTTTAACATTGGCTGTTTAATGCCAATTCTGTGATGAAAACATTGACTTGCATAAGAAAATTTAATATAGTTTCTATATACACCTAACATGATACAAATTATACATCAGTTTCTTCAGATAATTGACCTGATATTTATGCTTAAGAATATTAGATGAAAAATTATCCTCCTTTAAAGAATAACTTTGGGTATACAGTCTTAGAGAACAATATTTATGTCTATTCTGTGTATGCCTCATAGAACTAACCAACCAATAATTTCTGGTAAAGCAACAAAGATGCAAAAACTAGTTTGAATGATAGCTTATCTCAGAATTTTAGGCAATTGCCAATATCTGTTATTCATGAGTTTTATATAAAGAGACCTAAACTGTCCGTTATATATTTTTTATCACTTGTTCATGTTTTTTTCCATTTTTCTTTGTTTCTGGCACACGTTAAGAGATATAAATATTTCCTCATCACCATTTGAAAGCACATGAGTCCTATAAGAATTCCACTAGCCTAATATCAATATTTAATAAATTAGGGTCTATTTTCTTTTCTAGTTATTCCAAACAAACCAAAATGGCTTTAATCCTGCAAGCAATACACGATCTGCAGAAAATTCCAAAAGACATTGGAAAAGGCACAGTTGGCTTTGGAAGAAAGTGCATTGCTTGCATAGTGAAAAGCTTTCAACCCCCTGCCTCATGGAAAGATATTGACACTCCATGATGACCTTTATGCGATAATGGCTGTGCATACAAAAGAGCGGTTTTGGAAGCAGTTTGTTGTTCTGCAAGTCATAACCAGATTTCAATCTTCAATAGAATCCCTTGTCTGATATGAAACAGGTTTTTCATGAGAGAGAGAAAGATAGACTCATTCATGTCAAAACAGTTGGATCCGGTAAAAAGGTTTGACCAGATTGCATCCTGAAACTCTGCTGGGTATTATAGAGTAGCATTTTTTGTTTTGTTTATTTATTTATATATATATATATATATATATATATATATATATATATATGCTTGATGTAAAAAGATTTCCTTTCCATTTGATTTAAAACAAACAGAAGATAGTTTTTCATGAAAACAAGTATAGTACAAAACAAGTTTTTTTTTTTAATCGAGTTCACTCCAAGCAAGGCAGTAAAGCCACTAAGACACAAGAGGTTACAGGGTGTGGAAGAATTAGAAAAAGTAACTTTACTAATGAGAGGGAAGTGAAAAGAGTAATCAAGAGGACAGTAGATAGAGACTGACATTGCATTTAAATTTTTGCAGATTAAAGTTTGCTAGAAAGCATGGAGCCAAAAGGGAGTTCCACAAGCAAGAAGTAAAAGAAATGAAACTGTTAGCATAGAACTTACAGTTACATCTCACCAGCTGTAAATTGATGAGATCTTGACACCAGTCTAGTACTGCACTTAAATTCAAGAAGTCCAGGTACTGTAGCGATGTGCTCAATCAAAAATATTTACAGAAAAGACACAGGCAGGTAACCTTACAGCAGTGGGGAAGTCACTGAAGCCAAGCTGCAAGATCAGGACTGATAATATTGCTGATTCTTCTTTGGATTTTATCAAGGAGCTCAAAGTAAATAATAAAGGCACCAGACCATATGTAGCAGCAATATTCTAAGCATGAGTGAATGGTAGACTTATAGACATGAATGATAGATTCTGGAGAGAAACAGGGACTTAGCTCATTCAAGGAATCATTTACATTTATTATGAGCAGCAACCAATAGGCGTCTGTTGTGATGGACCCAAAAATAGTGGTTCCTATGGACAATAGTGGCCAGGCGTGCTGGTGTGAACCAGGTAGAGGATTGAGGTTTCACCTGTTATTTCCGAGAAGGAATGAAAGCATCCATGCAATAAAATTTTATTAACCATCCATAATTAAACATGTTGAATTAAAAAAGTAATTATTGTTTTGTATCTATTGTCATGCTATTTAGGCATGTGCGACTCGACATTGTTCAAGGAATGTTTTTGTGGAAAGACAGTTTCTTCTTCTGATGTTTATGCTTTCTCAATGAGAAACATAAGGAAATGAATAAACAAACGAAAAATGGAAAAAAAACAAACATGAAAAATGGAAGAGCCGTTTGATATCAAAATGATGTACGATGCCAAGCAAAATGTCTTCATGTTCTACAAAGACAAAGACGAATAGTCTTGTTTTTTTTCCTTTCTCTTTCCAATAGACCTTAATCTTTACAAATATATATTTGCTTTTCTCTTTGAAAAAAATGACTTGTCAAGATGAAACTATGTTAGCTTTAATTGATAAAATATTATTCCTGGATGCACAGACAAGGTTTTCCTAAGACTTGATAAGATCTGAGTGCCAACTCCAAATCACAAAAGAATAGGGAAATCATGTGTTGGGTATAAACTAGCAATGCTATAGAAAGCCCCCAAATTACCTAGAATATTAACATTAGAAATGAAATTATTTGTTATCTCTACCTATGAATCTTTTCAGTTGACCAATTGCAAGAATAAATCTATTTTCTGTGTGTAGAAAGATCCAGCAAAATTTCTTCCCCAAATAAAAGAGGGTATGGAAATTGGCATTTTCCAAAAACAATAAGCTTCTTATTGTCACTTGTTCTTAAAGTAATTCTGTTTATCTCGCTCAAATAACATCTTCATTCCAAATATCAAGAATGCAATATTTCTTGTCCTTCATTTGCAATTTGCAAAGAGAAAAAAAGTTTCACTTTGCACTAAGAAGATATAAAATTTTATAATATACTTATTTTTATTTTCTCAAATTTTTGCTTGCTTCTGATTTTTATTGGGATATATCTTGCTTCTAATCTACTGCTATTTGCATGAAACATAAATAAATAAATAAATATATATATATATATATATATATATACACACACACATAAGTTGTAGTATTTATTCGTTATTGTTGTATCCTTAAAGAGGTTACAAACAGAAAAAGGTGGTACTCAAGTGAAAGGAACAGCAACACAGGCATAGATGAAAGAAAGAGACGTTTATTGTAAAAGATAATACACTACTGAAAGACAGGGAATCAGATAGCAGGCTAGTAATTCCCAAAGCAAAGCCCCCAGGTATATCCTATGCTCATTATACATATACAGGGGTTGGACAAAACAATTGAAACACTTGTTAAATTCAATGAAAATTTATTTAATATAGAGTTGGTTCTCCTTTCGCCTCACATACAGCTTTAATACAACTAGGAATAGAATCATACAGCTTCCTGACTTCATCCAGAGGTATTTTCAGCCATTCTTCCATTAACACCTGCTCCAGCTCTTTAAGACACGAGGGTGGTGGTTCCTAACTTGTCGCTCCAAAATGCACCACAAATGTTCAATAATATTGATATCTGGAGATTGGGGAGGCCACATCATGTGTTCTAGCTCACTTTCATGCTCTTCATACCAATTCTTAACCATTCGAGTGGTATGCATCGGAGCATTATCGTCTTCGAAGATGCAGTGACCATTAGGGAATAAAGTCTGGTCCATTGGATGAACATGATCTCCCAAAATGTTCAGGTAATCTCTGCTGTTGATTTTACCATGCAGAGCAACTATTGGACCGAGACATTTCCATGATATGGCGGGCCCAAACTATCACTGATCCACCTCCATGCTTCACTGTTGGAAGAGGGCAGTCAGGGTTGTAAGCTTCTTTGGGCTGCCTCTATACATAAACTTGCCCTGAAGTTGGGAAAAGAGAAAAACAGGACTCATCTGAGAATATGACTTGCTTCCACTGGTCTGCAGACCAGGCATTGTGATATCTGCACCACTTCAACCTCTTCTGAATGTTGCAAGTGGAGAGAAGAGGTTTCCTTACGGTGGCTCTTCCATGATATCCAGCCTTATGGAGTTCAAGACAAACAGTTTTAGTAGAAACTGGACTATTCAGATGATTATTCAACTCAGCAATCACTTTGGCCACAGTAGTCTGATGATGTTTTGCCACATTGCATTTTAATGCATGTCGGTCCTTGTCAGTAAGTTTGCAAGTCCGGCCTGAATTGCTATGGTTGTTAGAGGTTTTGCCCTGTTTCTCAAATCGCATCATAGTTCTTGATATGATAGCTCTTGAAAAACCAAACAGCTCAGCAACCTTAGTGATCGAGGCTCCTGCCATGTGAGCTCTAACAATTTGTCTTTTTTTTAATTCAGAGAGGTCACGCATTTTACTTTAAATTTTACTAAATTCTAAAAATAAATAAGACAAAGACAGTAAATTAGATAAATAAACATATTTACAATAGATATAACCTGCAATTACGAAGTTTTAGTTAGAGTTCTTAATATGTCTTTGAAATATAGGAGTGGAATTTGCACCTGTTCCAATTATTTTGTCCAACACATGTATATCTACTGACATGTAGTCAGTCCACAATAGGCGATAGGGAGTGTGGGACATTCCATTACAACAATTATCTATAAGATTTTCATTTTATTGTGTTTATTATGGTTGATTCTAACCCTGCCAAACATACACAGAAAAGCTGTTTTCTTTTTATTAATTGTTCTTTTATATTCATTCTCTGCTCTGTACACATTAAGCCAATCATAAGTTGGTTTGAAAGTGAGAATCAATGTATGAGTGGCCTGAAAATGAACAAATTACCCAAGTTTTTGTTGAGGATATATTTGCAATCAATTTGTAAATTATTAAGTCTTGCATACTTTCTAAAGAGATTTATAAAATATTCTTTGAAGAACTTGTCTTATAAAAATTAATTTTGTAAATAACCAATTTAAACAAACTTAACATCTCTAATAGTAATATTAATGTTTACTAAAAGATTAAAATAATATTAGTTTAAAGACTTCAGAAACCTTATAAATACTATTATTTTTTCCCAGAATATATATATATATTGATGATATTAGTGATCAATATATATATATATATATATATATATATATATATATATAAATATATATATATATATATTAAAATATATAAATAAATTTCCAAGAGGATAGAATCCAGGTAGAACTCAATGTCCATGACAGAGCAAGAATATAATACAAAAGGCTCAAACACTAATATTCCATGGTTATAATTTATTACATTGGAATCATAATCATGATCCAATTCATCAGACCTACAAATTCAAAAATTTTTGAATTTGTAGGTCTTTGTAGGTGTTTATGCTTTTTTATTATATATAAGATGGACTCTCTCGTCGATTACAACGTATGAGTGTCTTTCAGTTCAGGTTTCATGTTTATGTTTCGTATGGGACAACAATCCTGCACAGGATTTGCAAACAAATCCATATGAAGAGCATACTGATGGTTTGACCCTCATATGGGCTGATGTATTAGCCCAGGATTTAGTGTTAATTCTCTCAGATGGTTGAGACAATTCTTTTCAAAGTTACTTATATCTCGGTAGCAGGTATTTCTCCAGTTAGCTTGGTTTTCAACAGCAATTTCGAGTTCCTCTATAGGGATGTTTGCAGCATTTAAATTGTATTTAAGTTTATCCTTGAAGCATAACCAAGGACCGCCTTGTTACACTAACCATGAAAAAGTTGGCTACACATGAGGATTTTTGGCATATATATATGAATAAAAAGTAAAGAGGAAAAACTATTTTTAGCTGATGTGTTTTGCCCTCTGTGGGACTTTATCAAGGCAAATGTAGGATTTATTTTGTTACACATGTTGATATACAAAGCAAGGATGTCATTGGTTTATCAAGGCTTTTAAATTTGAGAAAGTTCATGAATATTCATCTGGTGGTTGAAAGGTCAGTCAAAATATGCTGAGGATAAAAAGTTCCATAATTTAAAGTTTGATAAGGCAAAAATTAGTGAGTAATATTCAAGAAATACATATATACTTTTTTTTTATAAATGATTATTTAAATTGTGATCAAATTGTTATAGCTGTGGATAGGCATATGTGCTGTACATCTTCAAGAACACGAGGTAATGAATTTAACTGTTTTCTTTTGATTTTTCAGTATATTTGTGATGATGTATGTTGGCTTGGGAAAGTAGTAATTCTTTCAGGAAAGATGAGATAGGAAAGAAACTAGGACATAAATTTATATTTTGATAAGATTTGATAGCATTCTTGAAAATTGTCCTCCTGAGTAATTTACTTTCTCTTGATAAGTGTGGATTTTTTTTAGATCAGAATTCTGGTTGAATTAATTTTTATGACTAGTGCATTTGATAAAGTGTCATGCATAAGGTCCCTTTTGTGCTCATAGATACATTTTTTTAATTTCTGCAAGTTTCCCATGTTTTTGTATATAAACACATGCAACAAAATAAATCTTACATTTCACTTCATAAAGTTCCTCAGAGGATGAAACAAATTGGCTAAGAATAGTTTTCATATATATATATATATTTGTGTATTTAGGCAGCAATCCTTCTTTCATGCAATTTCATTGAATATGACAGTCAAGGTGCTTTTATTTAGTTTTTTATACTTATGCAATGTATAAAAAACTAAATAAAACACCTTGTCTGTCGTATTCAATAAAATGTGCATATATATATATATATATATATATATATATATATATATATATATATGGGGGCGGGCGTGTATATGTGGGTATGGGAAAATGCTTAACAAATGCTGAAAAACCGAAAATAAAATTACTAATTGAAGGAAATTGGAGATATCAATGGAGATCCACAGAGATCACCAAATGATAATCAATGTTGTTGATAATATAAGTAAATTGATAACTTAAGTTAATTGATAACAAAATTCCTCTATTTTGAACCCTCACTTTCAACCACAAATAAAAGCTGTTAAACAGTTATTTTGAACTTTGGGTTTTGTTCATTTCACTCTCACTGCTGAGCGCGCACACACACACACACACACACAACTGGAAAAACGTCCTATACATAACAAATGGATAATAGATTAGTGATTGGGAATGAGAAAGAGGGTCCCTCTATTAACATGTAAATGCTCCAAAGACTTACATGTTTGTTATTTGATCTCTTATAAGTATTAATCAATTGTAGACAGTTTTGCTGCCCTGTTATTAAAGTAAAAAGAGATTCTTTGATTTTGCATAACTCCTGACAGTTGCTTTTAGAATAAATCAAATAACTTCAATAGAACATGTTCAAATGACCTACAAATTTAACTTAGGCTTTTTTTTGCTATCAGAATTTGTCAATTGAAATTTAACAAGATTCTTTTAAAGAAAGTTCCAGATATTGAAGTTTATGATTTACATAAAAAATTCAGAAAAGGTATCTTACATAAAACTGACATTGTCAGTGTGTTGTTATTTTTTTATATTAAAAATAAATTTTAATATTTTAAAAATTTTTAATATTTTTATATTAAAAATAAACATGACACTTTCACAAATAACAAAATGAGACTTGAATGTAAAAATTTAATTTTTTACCCTTTATTTTTGTCATCATTTTTTTTCAAATTGAAATTAAATTGAAATAACAAATTCCAATCAAATCTTTTCCCTTAGTTATTTCTTTTAAATTTGTTTTAATTCCTTCTATAAATTGTGAAATGAAAATGAATTAGCATGTAATCATTGCTTCACGGTTAATGTTATTTCACTGGTTGCTTGTCCAAGGCAATACCAAGAAAAGCTTATAGTTTATAATGTTTTAATGAAAATATTTTACAAAGGTGATCTCAATAATAAATCCTTGAATATAAAGAAAAGAGATGAGAAACAGAAATTATTCTATTAGAATCATGCTTGTCACTCCCTTCACTAGTTACATCCTGCCAATTCTTCATGAATAAGAGACTACTCCATTTTCATTACATGAAAAAAATGCTACCTAGTTTCAGTGAGAAAATGAAAGAAGAAAGATAGAAGTGGAGAGAGAGAATCAGACAAAACTTTCGAGAACAGATACTACACGGGATTTACTTGACCTCCCACAGGGCCAGGTTGTGACACAAGGTCGGAGTTTAACGTGGGAAGGGAGGGGGAATGGACCTGAGTTTTCACCCGGGTCGCAGTGCTTTGGCTTTAGCTAGTCATAGCTGGTCTTGGCTGGTCTTAGCTGGTCATAGCTTGTCCAAGCTGGTCATAGCTAGTCAGACGTAGCCACGATACTACCAGTGCAGGGACGAATCCCTGCCGCCGGCCTGTATCGGAGAACGAATCCCGGCCCCATAGGCGATCATTCAGTGAGTAATCTGCGAACAGATACTACACGGGATTTACTTGACCTCCCACAGGGCCAGGTTGTGACACAAGGTCAGAGTTTAACGTGGGAAGGGAGGGGGAATGGACCCGAGTTTTCACCCGGGTCGCAGTGCTTTGGCTTTAGCTAGTCATAGCTGGTCTTGGCTGGTCTTAGCTGGTCATAGCTTGTCCAAGCTGGTCATAGCTAGTCAGACGCAGCCACGATATTACCAGCGCAGGGACGAATCCCTGCCGCCGGCCTGTATCGGAGAACGAATCCCGGCCCCATAGGCGATCATTCAGTGAGTAATCTGCGAACAGATACTACACTTTGATCGTAGCCAAAAAGCCATGAAGGTGACTGCAATAAGAGAGCCATTTTTCAAATGCACATTATCGATTGACAGAAATTAAGTAATAAGGTAATCGACAAAATCCAGTTGCCATAAATAAAATATCATCAGCTGAATTATTTTTTAATTACTATTAAAGGAAATGTTTGTAAGACATGGATTTGGCTACTTAGAAAATAATTTAAAATGCAGATTAAAATTTGTATGACAGTATCCTCTGTCAGAAGCTGCAAGTAGATAATTGATTGATTTGTTTGTTTAATGGCACATCAACACTTTGTAGGTCATTTAATACTGAAATTTAATTTTCTTGAGAGCTTTGACGTAAAAAATATATGTTATTTTGCTTTCACAAGTGAATACATGGTAGATGATACTCAGCTTTTATGCATATACATGTTTGTTCTGACATAATTACTAGAGGCAGTGATGAGTATGTTTTATGTTGTAGTTTTGTTGAAATTATATTTTGGAATACAGTTTGATTTCTTTAAGAAATTGTAGGATATTATATAGATTAATGTCATGAAAGTTCTTTCATATTGGTTGGTTGATTTCATTTCATGGCATATCAACATCTCTGTGGGTTATGTAATGCCAAAATCTAAATATTTTGAACAATCTTATGCCCTTAACTAAATATATTTTGAATCCAACTGTCTGCCTTCAACTAGAAATAAAATGTTTTTTTTGGTCATTTTTGCTATAAAATATATTGTTGGTATTTCTACTATAAAATGTATTGCTGGTCATTTTACTATAAAAATTTATTTTTATACTTTCATAGTGTTTTGTTTTTGTTTGAAGTGGGGAGGTGGTCACTATTTTCCTATAGCTAGGACCCTAAGAGTTGCTACCAGCCCGGTTCAGGACAGACCTGGGAACAACGGCAATTAAAAGGTGGTTCCATGCTCCTCAAAACTTTCCAATTATTGGCTTTGCTGCCGGATGTAGTTTATCATCCTACCCAGGCCTGGTAGATAATTGAAGAAAGCAATATATAAATATCTGTCACTCTTATATCAAGCCAGAAATGATGGTCAAAAACTGTGAAGGCTGTCAAAAATTGTACCATCCATTATGAAATCTTGATAGCCTAAGAAGATTTTCCTCTCATGAAAATCCCTTAATCTCATCCGTACAGATTTCTTTTTTCTTTGGAACCATCTACAGGATTTTGTTTATGCTTAAACATCCTCAGGCATTCAGAAACTTAAGCAAAACATTATTATAGATGTTTACACAATGATTACTGCTGACTCGTGAAAGAGAAATGTTATTCTGTTGAAACTGAATTATATGAAGATCAGTTTGAAGAACAAGTTTTTGTAAATATAGAAGATACATGCATTTTTTATGAATATATTGGACCTGTCTCTTTTTTTATGAATGTTGGTCATGTATTTTTTTATGATTATTAAACATGCATGTGATTTTTTAAATACTAGACATATGTATGTTTTTTTTATGATTATTGGACATGTATGTGCTTTTTGTGAAAATTGTACATGGTCATGTTTTTTTGTGAACATTAGAGATGTAGGTCTTCATGAATGATTTCTTTTCAGCTTATTTTATTTATCCATTCATTTAATTCAAACATGTGGACTTTACTATAGAAAATGTAAGCTAGATGTCATGAATGCACTATGATTTCTGTTGTGTGTGTGTGTGTGTGTGTGTGTGTGTGTGTGTGTGTTTTAACAACTTCACCATACTGGATCTTGTTGCATATTTTCTGATGTGGCTTATTGAGAATATTAATTTCTCAGCATTTATTTTTCTTCAACTTTTCATTATCTCAGTCTTGGATCTGACATCCAGCTGCTCCTTCAGTTTGCATGCTGATCATATTTTTACAAGTACATTCTTGATAGGGTGGATTGAACGTACCGTCTCTGACCCTTTGGCAATTTTACTTATACATGAGAAGACGAGTGGATTCTAACCATGGTTTTAAATTCACAAGTTCTCTCTCTCTTTCACTCAGTTAATAATAAGCTCAAGAGCCAAATCTGACTTATTTACTCTTAACTGGAGAGAATGTGATGGGTTCATGCCTTTTCTCAGGATAGTAGTGCAAAGTAAACACAAACTATTTCAACTGGTATTTGAACTCAGATAGTAGATTACATTTTCTTTTTTAACCTGCTTTCCCACACTTCTTTATGATTTTCATTTAATAAAATTTTTAAAAAAAGTTTTATTATTCAATAATATTATGATTCTTATTTAATAAAAGTAGATTTATCAGTGTTACATTTATTATAAATATTGTTATTATCAACATTATTTTTATTATTATTATTACTATAATTAACATAAAATATGTACATTAAACAATTTTCTGACAGACTTTTCAGTAACCTTTACTAAAAAAAAAGATCTATGTAGTGTGGAATTTGCAAATTAACAGCTTCATTTTGTTGTAATTTATTCTGATGCTTTTTATAATGATGTCAGCGGAAATGAAATAACTTCCAACACAAATTTTTTGCAAACAACTGAAAAGACTCTAAACAGCAAGTGGTGTCCACAAATCAATAACCAGTGTCAAGCAGAAATCACTTAAAAGACTCTCCTGCATTAGAAGCTGCACGAACATGGGTTATACATCACTGAGTATGTAAAAATATGAGTTACTCTATGATTAACACACACACATATATATATATATATATATATATATATATATATATATATATATATATATATATATATATTTTGATCTGTTGATCTATGTAAATGCAATAGTACATTTTACCCCAATCATAAAATTCTAAGGTCATATTGACCCAGCTATAGATATAAAGATGATATCAATTTTAATGTCAAATATGAAGATAATTCTTGATGAAAAAAAAATATGTTTAAAAGTAAGAAAAGCCCATTTGTATATTCATGTTTTGTCCCCCAGGAGGCCAAAATTGAATGTGCCTGCTGAAATGTTCACTTAATTTTGCTAATAAAGAAGGCCCATCTTTAAAGAGCATTGCAAGAATCTTCTGAATGTTATGGCAGGAGGTGTTTGCAGATTTTTCTTCTTTTTTTTTAATATTCAACTGAAGTAAAAAAGTAAATTGACCATTACTTATTTGGCATCATCTAATCCTTGCTTTTCACAAGATCACATTTAGCTAACACTTCTGATCTGATAAATAAAAATCATATCTGACCTGTAAATCAGTTTTAATTAAGAAAAGTAAGTGAAAATCAAACCAAAAATCAAATGAAATTTTACTGAAACATCCTGCAAACATTAATGCTGTCAAGTTTTGCTTCTTGTTTCTTTTTATTATCAAAGGTTTAATCTTACCAAACACAGGCAATATATTAAGTAAACTTAGTTGTGTTTGACACAAGGCCACATAGAAGAACAGGAGTTAGAAAAATTGTGTGTAGCAATCTAAGAAAAGAAAGCCTACTTGGCTGCCTGATTTGAAAATCAGCATTCAAGTACTGATTTTTTTTTTTAAGAAGATTGAAAACTCAACTTTTGACACCAGGAGGAAATATGCAACTATCTCTCAGATGTTCTCAATAAAGAATGCTTTTGTGTTTATCAGTAAAAATAATAGTTCCTTTATTCAGTGAGCCTATGACTTGGACTTAATGAACAGATTATAACAAATCATTTTGAGGAATATTTAGGGGTTTCTGAATTTGCACCAATAGATAACAATGATGCCACAAGAGCCTATAAGAGAGTAGAGATATCATAATCTCAGGCATTTGAATTTGTGCTAACTAAAATTATGTTCAGATTAACAATTTAAAGTATATCAGAAGTAACTAGATTAGCAATAATATATATATATATATATATCATTATTCCTCAAGGAAAACACAATTTAGTTTTAGATTTTCATTTAGATTTTTCATTATGTTTATTTACAAATTTTAATAAATATATCATAAAGATAAGAAAATTGCAATCTAATGATGTCTTGAAGTAAATACCATTATATACTGAAAGCCTACCCAATAAAAATCTATAACATTAGAATTATGATGCAATTCTAAAAAATGATTTTCTAGTAACAAACTGGAAATTTATATAAAAATAAAAGATGAAAATAAATTTTTGCTTTTGCAAAGTGGCATTTTATGTTATGCTTGTCATGATACTGATCCCCCCAATATTTTACTACAACTTGAATCATAAATATTTGTAGAAGACACTTGTTATCTCTCAAGGGTCAAGGAAAAAAATGAATTACATAGAATTTGTCTATATTTCTGAAATGTGGTATTGTAACTATTTATATTGTTTGGACTGTTTTCCTCATCTTTATTATCATATTCACGATGTCTCGGCCATTGTACAATCCAGCCTTCTTCGGGTAATATAATTTGGAATTTTGAACCAAACCCATTATTTAGTACATGTGGGTAGATTGTTTTAGTTCTCCAAGGACACATGGCTCAGTGGATAAAAGTGTTGGTTGAAGTAATCCAAAAAAATGACTTGACCCAAAGAGTTGTGTGTTCAATATCTGACCACAGCAGAAGTGAACAAAAACTTGGATAGTTAAATGGAATTATCTGAAAATTGAGTTATCCAAAAAAGGTGTGGCACATGGAATTAGAACAATCTATCTCTGTGAACTAAATAAAAGTTTCCATTCAAAATTCCAACATATATCACCTGAAGAAGGCCGGAGCATAGAGCATCCAAAACATTATGAATATAGCAATAAAGATGAGGACAACTGTTCGAACAATGTAAATAGTGTAAATAGTTACATAAAACTTGTTTCTGCTAGAAAAATTATTATGATGTTCAAATAATAAAAGAAATATTTCCTTTCTAGAGAATAAGCAATATTAAAAAAAAAGTATTGTTTTGGATAAAATATAAAAATGGCAAAAAGTCTTGAAATTTATCTTTGCAAGAATGCTGCAAAAATACCTGTTTCTAAAAATTCAGAAAAATTATTCTTTAACTTCATAAAAAAATAAATCCTTTCATTCTAAAGATCAAAATGCCCTTTCAGTCTTGTATTTTCATGAGAGACAAAAAATAAATACATTAATATAATTTCAGCTGTTTGTGTCTATTGGGGGTTGTGCAGTATTCTTAGCCAGTTGGAATTGCTTGATCAAAGAATAAGAAAAATCCCCGAGAAACAAACTACTTTTGATTATTCCTTTCCTTTAATTCCAGAACTCCTTAAAAGTTCCCCAAATTCTTCTGTTAAGATTCCCTTACCACTAGTTTTATTTTTTTTTTTTTGAATCAGACAGACTGAAAAATTATCTTACACAGCCAGTGGAGAGAAACATATCTCTATTGGTAATAAGTTATTAATCTAATTCTTTCTTTTATCACGTGGACTCTTTTTCCTGCCACAATAACACCATATTTCCACTTTCACAGGCATCATACACTGTACACCTTTACATATTTGACTTGGCTATTTTATACTTTTATAATACGTACTTTTGTTGCTACATAATATACTAGAGTGATTTCTATTGCCTTTATTTTCTTGGCAAGTGCTTGATATCACCAAGGCTGAAGGCAACTTAGAATTATGAAAGTATATCAGTAGACTGGTATCCGCAGTACAATAAACGCTTGACTTCTCCGAGACTCAGTGATGCATGCCGGCTGCCAACAAATCTAATTATTCTGAGGAGCAGGGGTTAAGAAGAAAAAAAAAGACAAAAACATGCAGTCAACCATATAACAATAGGAAGAGGAAGAAAACACACAGGAAAAAATTTCCCCCTTCAAAGAAAACCTACCACAGACATTATTAATGTAATAAAGAAGTTAATGAGTAGACAGGACCTGCCTCTGGGGTTAGGAAGGAAATTAATGTGGGAAACTACGAGAAAGGACATTGTAAAGGATACATACACACACACATATATATATATATGTGTGTGTGTGTGTGTGTGTGTGTGTGTGTGTGTGTGTGTGTGTGTGCTTGTATAGATATATCCCCATTTTTGTGTGTGTCTATAGGGCTTAGTGAAGAGGCATGTTAAAAGGCAAAGGAGTATTTTATCAATTCAGTTTGAGGTAAGGGATATGCCATTTCTTTCTAGGCGTGAAATATTATTAGGGATGATTGGGTTAAAACTTACTGATTGCATCTTTGAGAAAACATGCTTTCAGAGATCTATCAGGAGTTCTTATGTTAGGGATTAGGGATTTTTTTTTTTAGGGATCTGGGTTCATTTTCAAAATGTGTTTGATCAGATATAAGGGACCCACTGTCAGGAAGAAACACATTCAATCAGAACAAAATCTACAATCACAGGAATCCCCAGAACTGCCATTATTTCATGAAGGCAATGAAGCCTGCAGAAAAAGAATTTCATCCTGCAAAACATTACGGTCTTGTTTACCAAACTTCTTTTATTCATGTGGTATCTACATTTTTGCAATTGTTAAAGTCAGTTATAGATGGACATTAAAATTTACTTTCAGTAAATATTCTAATATCACAAATTTAAAGGGAGAAGTTTTCTTTGTTTGGATTAAAAATTATGGTCTTATGACTTTTCAGAAGTTTTAACAAAACACCAAGGATAGATTGAAATCTTTCTCCTTTAATCTATTGTGCCAAGTAGTTTTTATTACTTAAATGTTATTTTTAATGGCTACTCATATTTGTGCAGAAGCCCTATTTATTTATTAAACAGTATATTCATCTATTTTCATCTACTGGCCTGAATCTTCAAGAAATCTTATTAGAGAAAAATATGCACTCTCCAGCAGGATTTGAACCTGCATTCCCCTAGAATCTGACAGTAGATCTGATGCACTTTGATGAACAAGCAAAGCAGAACAGTACCTGTAGACACATATTTTTCTTTGACTTTCAAAATAGACAGATACTTGTATTTCAGTAGACACTACTTTTATTTATTAAACAGTATATTTATTTAATTTTGTCTACCGGCCTGAATATTCAAGAAACTTTATTAGAGAAAAATTCAAACCTGCATTCCCCTAGGGCAGGGGTGGCCAATCTACGGCCCGTGGGCCACATGTGGCCCAACAAACGATTTCGTGTGGCCCGCTTTAAAATGTTATTTATTAAAAATATATTTTTCCTTTAAAAGCCCTTTATTTTGCCAATTTTAAATATCAATTATTTTGGTTTATATATACTATGTGGCCCAGTAAAACTATAAATTTTTAGAATGCGGCCCTTGTACTAAAAAGTTTGCCCACCCCTGCCCTAGGGGAAACCTTCATTACAGCTTATATGCTTTGATGACTCAAATACAAGTATCAACTAAAAATAAGATTTAAGTAAAAAAAGAAATTTGTTGGATTAAAAAATAAAAAATATATCCCCTTTCTCTACAAAATGCAAAAACTAGTAAAAGAAAGTTGAATCACTGATCCAAGTTCAAATTCAACAGATCATTACTAGGTTTAACCAGTTTAATAAATTCAAAATTGATTGCTAGAGAAATGCTAACCTTGTTCAGATTTAAAGATAGAATATTTTCTCCTAAGTGAGTTTCTCATCAAAATCTTTGACAAACCCAGCATCTTAACTGTTTTGAGTCCCATGGGACATATATGTCCCACAGATATTTTCTACATGTCCTGCGGGACATAATTGTCCTTTGGGGACGCATTGATATGGAATAAAGCGGATATAGTGTCCCATTGCTATATTTATAATAATGCATTCAATAATTTTATTTTTCTAAGCCAAGTCATTTAGATATATGTACTGAAATGAACAATAATAGTTTTTGCTGTATACATCAATTACATGAATGTGGACGTGAGAGGGTTAAATGGAAACTAAAATATTGTCGACAACTCTTCCATGTTCAAATTCTGAATTATATCTGCAAGGTGCAGAATTACACACACAAGTGAATAAACATGTAAATATGACATGTATGAAAAACATTGATTTTTTTTCTTCTGATAACAGGAATTTTAGTCTATATAATTGAATCATTATTATTCACCTTAAGCCTTTGATGCTTACCCCTCCCAGCTATTTATAATAGCAGAGTTGATGAAATTTAACACTGGGTGGTCAAAAGTGTTTGTTCAGTTTATTAAGTGAAAATAAAAGGCAATTTTTCATTCTTGTCAATGTTAACATTATTAAACAATACATTTCTCATTTTATTCAACTATTTTCTGTCAACATTTAGGTAATAATAATAATTCCATTTTACATTATTTACATTGTTCAGAGTGTTGTCTTCATCTTTATTGCCATATTCACAACATTTCAGGCATCGTACACTCTAGCCTTCTTCAGGTGATATTTGTGGGAATTCCAAACTGAACACTTTATTTAGTCCAAAGGGGTAACTTGTACTAATTCCACATGCCATGCCTTAGGATATCTCAGTTTCAGTTAATTCCCATTGATAACTCAACTCTCCAAGTTTTTGTTCTCTCTGCTGTGCTCAGGAATTGAACTTACAACTCTTTGGGTCATGTTACTTTTAGGATCACTCAACCAACACTTTTGTCCACTGGGCTATGCATACATTGGGAAATTCCAATTAATATCACCTGAAGAAGGCCGTAGTATACAATGGTCAAAACATCATGAAAATGGCAATAAAGATGAGGACAACAGTCTGAATAGTGTAGTCTCATTTCAGAAATATAGGCAGATGTTCATAATTCCCTTCTTCTAAAATTTTTTATCTTTCTCAGCAAAGAAATATTCTAAGTGCCTTTTGCAATCTTCAAGGCAATCAAAATGTTTTTCATTATGAGAATTCTGTAAAGACTAAAATAAATGTTTAACCAAAGATTCAAATGGAATTTTATACTCTTTCTCTTGAATTCTTCTGAGGGGGCATTTTTAATTTTTTGCTGCTTTGAATTCATCTAATCCTCTTTGAATTCTTCATTTCTCTGGAAGGAACTCAGACTAAAAGATTTTCATCATTTACTTTGACTTTGGACAATGACCAACCTTCCTTTGACAGGGTTTTTAGTGCTTCATCCCAATATCATCCATTCTACATTGTTGTAAATTACCTACAATTTATTTACACTATTTACAGCATTTAAACTGTGGTCCTCATCCTTATTACAATATTCCCAACATTTTGGCCATTGTATGCTCCAGCCGTCTTCAGGTGATATATGTTGGAATTTTGAACCAAATTCTTTATTTAGTCCATGGGGAATTAACTGAAACATAGATATCCAAAAAGCCATGACATGTGGAATTAAAACCATCTACGTCCCCACCCACTGTGGACTAAATAATGGGTTTGGTTCAAAATTCCAATGTATATCACCTGAAGAAGGCTGGAATGTACAGTGGATGAAATGTCATGAATATGGCAATAACGATGAGGACAACAGTTCAAACAATGTAAATAGTTACAATACCTCATATCAAAAATATAGACAGATAGCTACAATTTATTTGGAAAACAGAACATTTTCATTCTGGGGCTGTTAGATAGTAAACTGAATGGCATAACCAACTTTGAGTAAATTTGGAAAGATTTGAATATATTGAATATGTTACTATTTACAATAACCTATTGATTGGGGCAAGGATTAATTTTAATGCCTACAAAACAAAACTGTTCACTTTTAATTGTCTGAAAGAACCCTTTCTGCCTTCCACCAGATTGTCTAATGCTACCCCCCCACACACCCCGGAAATTGACACATTGAGCCTTCTTGGACAAACATTTTCCGCTGACATGAAGTGAAAAGATTATATTGAATCAATTGCTCGGACGGCTGCTAAGAAAGTTGCTTTACTGTGTTATGCTAGACAATTTTTCTTGCCAAAATCTATCTTACATATTTATAAGTCTACTATTTATCCTTACTTAGGATAGTATGGCAACATCTGGTCTGGTACTCCTGCTATATATGTAGAGATTCTTGATAAAATCCAAAGAAGAATTTGTAATGTTATTGGTCCTGATCTGGCATCTTGGCTTCAGTTACTTTCGCACCAGCATAATGTAGTTTCCCTCTGCCTTTTCTATAAATATTTTCATGGCAATTGTTCAGATGAACTTTCCTTTATGGTACCTAGACTTTATGAATTTAAGTGCAGTACTAGATTGGCAGCTAGGTCTCAACATTTTACTGTTGAATTGGCTAGATGTAACCGTAAGTTCTATGCTAGCAGTTTCTTCTCTTGCACTTCATGCTTTTGGGACTCTCTTCCAGACTCCTGCCCCCCCCTGTCAACTTTGATCTTCAAAACTTTAAATGCAGTGCCAGTCATTATGTTCCATCTTCTTAATTCCTGTTCTTTTATTGTCCTCTCGCCTTAATAGTTTCTTTTTCTCCATATTCTCTTACACTTAGTAGTCCCCTGCATCTTCATGGCTTTATTGCCTTGGCTGGGCTGAAATGATTTTAAAAAAGTAGTTCGTTATCCCTTACATCATCTCACATTGTTTGTATATCTTGATTTGATTTCATTGCTATCGACTTTAATTGATCTACTTGATTGTGGAGTATCATTATTCTAAGAAATTTCCAACACAAAACTTTACATAACCACTCTCAATCATTCACATTTTTCTTCTTTGGAGATCATGGCTCTCCACAGCTTCTTGTCCCTTGTGTTCCTTATCAGCATTTTTTCCTTTGCCAGACCTCCTTTCTGTCAAGCTTGTCAGGTAGGTGGCCTGCGGATTTCTCCTATCTCTATTGTCTTCGTTATGTCCTGTGAGTATCAAATTCTCCAGGCCCTCCTTCCTCATTGTGTCCAATAAATTTCAACTGTCTCTTTCTGATTCTAAATGTGTTCTTTTTGTTACCATTTTCTTTGACTTCCTTGCTGCTTACTTGCTCTGTCCATAGAATTCTCAGTATCCTTTTGTAGAACCAGATTTCTGCTGCTACCAGTTTTCTCTTCATCTTTGGAGAGATTGTCCAGCATTCACTGCCATATAAAAGAATTGATATCACATAGTATTTCACTCTTTTCTTTGTTTCTAACAAACTTTTCCTGTTTCTTAATACTTTGTTTAGCTTTTAGAATGCATCTTTTGCTAATCCAAAGCAAGTTCGGATTTTAGTGTCATATTTCCATCATCTGTTAAAACACTTTCAGGATATTTAAACTTCTGCACTTCTTTAATGTTGACATTTCCAATTCACAGTTTGCATCTTGGGCTTCTTCTCTTGCTGATAACCAGGCTATAACCAGGCTTTCTGCCTACTTATATTTGATGGTTAGTACTTTTTTTTTTTTTTTGCTTTACTTTACTATTTTGTCTAAGAGGTCCTGTAGTTTTTTCTTTCTGAGTCAACAGTGTCATCTGCATGTCTTTCATTGTTAAAATTGCACCCACCAATAATAAATCCTGCTAGGCTCTCCAGCTCCCTTAGGATAGCCTCACTGTAGAGGTTAAACAAGTCTGAAGAGAAGACACATCCTTGCCTTATACCTCTTTCTATTTTAGTGTATTTACTCAGTTTATTCCTATCTGGTAGTTTGCTCCCAGTATAAGTTCTGGATTATTCTAATACCATTTCTGAATATGTCTAGTTTTCCTAGCAGATCAAACTGATCCTTGTGCCATACCTTGTCAAATACTTTTGCATCATCTATAAAATGTAAATGCCCATCCTTCCACAGTTGTAAGACTCTCTTTGATATCATTCTGATCATAAATATTACATTTCTTGTTCCAGTGTCATTGACAGCGCCACTGTATTCTTATGCAATTTCAAGTCTAATTCTGCTTCACACTTTTATCCATCATGATTCGGATCATCAACATTCTCTTATTGGGATTTGGCTGCATTTTTCATCGTTCTTAAAGTCAAAAGTATAAATAAGTCAGAACTGTTTTTATTTTCTACTTTCAATGATCTTGAGACCCATAACTGATCAGGGTTGTAGGGTCACCACATGTGCTGCAGCCGTAGTAGCAGTGATGCTTCCTAGGCAAGATCGCCTGATGTAGACCAACCCTCTACAGACCAGTTTTTAATTCGGAGTTATTCCTTATCCTAGACTGGTTGCCAACCAAGTCTTACAGGGCCCAGTCTTCCCTGTTATGTAACCATAACTGGCAGGGATGGGGGACAGATGGATTTGTACCATTCCCAAGGGGATTAGCATGTAAGTGAATGTAATGAACTCAATTGGAATTCAAACTCAGCTCTCTGATTCCTCAATCTAAGCCACTATCCATTACTCCGCCATATTTCATAAATACTTGATTTTGCTCATGTTGAGCAAATGTGATGGCCACACCATTTGCCACAAGTCACCAGAATACCCCACAAACCAATTCTTGGGTCTGATGACAATGCAATATCCTGTTTGAATAATGCACATTGTTGTTGGGGAACACAGAGTCCAGAACTGGGTGCAAATGGTCATGAAGCAGTGCAGTATAGGGGGTCACAAGCCAATGTCCATTGCTTCACCATGACTGCCCTTCAATGATATAACCAATTAAAAAATATGCCAAACATGAGAATTTTTTGACTGGCTGCTAATTTGGCATTTGTCTCCATACAGTCAAAAGCAAATATTTCTGAATGAAGATTGTGAAAAGTAAACACTTCTAAAGCCAATATTGCAAATTAAAAATGAAATTATATAAGATGAAAGAAAGAGATGAAATCAAAGAAACTGAGAGACAAAAAAAGCATTCAGAAAATCGTGAGGAAGAAAACCGTTCTGTTAAAAGTGAGAAGTAAAAATAAAAATTTGAGAGTTGATAGACATTAGAGAAAAGAAATAGATGAAAGAAAAATTCTAATGTTATTTTGATGCAATGAAAAGTGATTTTATGCCTTATAAAGATTAGTAATTAATTGCTATTCATTGTGGCGAAAAAGGCTTGAGTATCTTTAACAAATTAGCTTTCATCTCATATCAGCCAGGCAAATGTTTCTAAAAGCCAAATGTTCCTGACAGCTAGACTTTGTGGAATCTCTTAGACACCTTTCAGCAGATTCTTTATCAATACTGGATCAAGTGATGCCAATAAAGATATTAATATGATTATGCCACTTCAAACTATGTTATCAGATTTCTCCCCCAGACTTGTTTCAGAAAAATAATTTCTCTTGCACTAATGTGCAACAAGTAGAATTAATAGATCAGCTATTCTTGAAGACATCATTTGTATTGACAGTGTACCAGGTTTGTACATTCATACAGTCATTATTAATATTTTTAGGGCAATTTCTACAATCCCCACCCTCACCTCTAGCAGTTAACTACTGTTGTGATTCATAGATGAGGCCTGATCAAACATTTCTAAGATTTCTATTAAAAGTGCCAGAACAGAGATAGTGATTTTAATGACAATCTTACAAATATCAAAAGCAAAAAGAAATGAGAAATTCTGTGTATGAAAGTTATGTTGTTATACTTATCTCCCATTGAGGCATACACTATATGTTTGAAGGTTTTACCCACACCTTATAAATATTTCAAATACCTCAGTGCATGGATTAGTTATATATTTAATGGAAGTTTTTCTGCCGTGGTAAACTGGTTCATGAGCCTATATCAATGCTTTCCAAAGAGGGAATCTTGGGACTTATACTAAGTTAAAACTTTATAGCTTCCATGCTCATCCTTAATCTTTTCCCTGCCCTCTGGGCCAGCCAATTCAAACAAATTCTCAGGATAACTGTCAATTCTTGACCTATATATTTGACAGGAGTAATTTCATTTTAATTCTAAACTTTTTTTCTCTAATTCAAATAGAATAATTAACTTCCCTTCATATACCCTCAGCCTAATAATTATGTTCCTGATACGACCTCAAATGAGGGTAGGGGATGCACATGCACCACCGAGCAAATTTTGTCACCCCCAACTTCTCCTAATGGGTCTTTTAGTCCTCATATATATATGAGTGAGCTTGCTTTGTTACCCTAGGTCTTTGGCCTCTATGATAGTTCTAACCCAAGGAGGAGTTCTGTTGCCTGACCTTTAGGCAGACGAAACACATACACTCAGAGTATCGCACATGTATCTTTCCTGGGTTATTTGCCCCCTCATTAAGGATGCTGGAAGTAAACATTTTTGGGGTTTTGGCATTATCCACCTGATAGCTTCCTGCAAAACATTTCCCTATGGAACAGACTCCCTAGAGAGTGTTTCCCCGATCAATACATTTACCTATTTAAGTCTAGAGTCAACCATTATCTTCCCCTCCTATCCATATAAACTACCCCTTATCGTAACCCTCTACTTTGAGGGCCCCCCTGAGCCTTGTACAGGGTGGACCTTACTTTTAAAAAAATCACATTTTATATAGGAAATAAAGAAACTGAATAGAGGCTAGATTGAGCTAGGAGTCCTTTTATCCAACATCATAAGACGCTACAAAGTCAAAATATTAACCTGAAAACTTGAGTAATGACTTTGTCAGGTCAAGACTCTCATATAAATGTAATGTCCTCTCCCATTACTGGGTAACATATTATAGCAAAAGGGAAATATACTTCTTTTTGAGAAATGGCTTTGATTATTTGGTGGTCATTCGTTTTACAATTTCATTACTGATTGGTCTACAAATGACTCTAAAAAACTATTGTTTGATGTTTCCCTCGTGGAGTTTTTTTAATGATTCCAAACATAAGATAATCCATTAGCACCTTAACCACCAAGCTCCTCTCCAAATTATCTTGTTTGTCACCCCAACAATTTCAACTGCAATCTCTGCTCTAATCCCATTCCATATGTGGCTACCTTCCTGGCTCCACAAGCAATCATTGGAAGATACAAACTGTTCTGATAATGTATCAACATCAACAGTCAATCATTTCCAGTTGTCTTTCACCATCACACTCATCATGGCGTCAATTAACTGACACCTATCATGACTCCTGATTACCTGCCAAACAGCCTCCTTAGTTGCATCAGGGTCAACCATTTCTAGCCAAAATAGAGTCCTGTCTGTCCTCAAGTGATGCATGCTGTGCAATTTCTTTAAATCCAGATCTGCTAGACAGCACACAATGGCCACTTCCTTGCTGAGTCCCCTGGTGCCCCACAACTTGGTTTACCTCAATTATGATAGGAGCACGCCCTTTGTTCTTATCCAAAGGCATGAACATTACATGTAGCTTTGAGTTTAATTCAAGATAAAAGCTATTTTCAGAATCTCCCATATCACTTAATATTCATCTCAACAGAACCTTTTGTTTTTACTCTTCTTGTTGATTTCATCCATCCAATCACAGAAGTTAAAGCAATTGGGAAGTTGAAAAATTTCAGTTGAGTCTCGAACTAAACAATTTTGCTTATTTCTAAATATCAAGTTTGTGCACCCACCTTGAGATAAAAGAACAGAAAGGTTGCAAGATCCTGTTTCTTCTGTAATTTTTCACTTTTAGTCATGTGACTAGATCTCCTTCACCACTAAATGGCTTTGTTATCACACTAATAAACAACTAATAATGCTATTTTATAGTATTTATAAGATGAAATAGTTTGTTGTAAAATAGGAAAAGAAAACAAATCTTACTTATGTATTCTTTCACTGAGCAAGATGCAGAATGCAAAGAATAAATAAAAATGGAATATTTTAAACCAACATAGAAAATGTCACACAACTCTAAGGAAACCATTTTGATATACTGAAAAACTAACCATCCTGTATTTGATTTTCTGAGTCTACATTAATCCTTTCACAAGATGATATTTGGTTACTGTATATTTTCTTTTCTTTGTTTCCTTCTGTTTGTATATATCCATGTGTGGGTGTGTGTGTGTGCATATGTTATGTATGCATCTAGCTCTATCTTCTGCATACATGGAGATGCTGAGAGAATTACATGCTATTCCACTTCCCACAATCTGACTTAATGTTGAAACAGTTATTTTTTGGAAGTGTTTTTGTTCAGGCTGAGAACTTTTCAGCACTACCTCTTATATACATACATTATATATAGGGTGACCAAAAAAAACGGAACTTTTAAACAATCCAATAAAACCAAGAGTGATGGAAGAAAAATATTTAATTCATAGTAATTGAAACCTTAAAAGATGCCATTTAAGAAACAATGATGGAATTTTCATTTTTTTTAAATTACGTCCTGTAGATGGCGTCCTCCTGTACGAATGCATTCTTGAAATGTGCTGTTGAGATTCCTCATTGACTGCTGCAACATCTCAGCTGGGATACTGGGAATTTCATCTTGAATTCTCTGTTTTAACTCATCCAGAGTTCTTGGTCGAGTTGTGTAAACTTTATTCTTGAGATAGCTCCACAAGAAAAAATCACAAACGGATAAATCTGGCGATCTAGGGGGCCAGGCAACGTTACCGAATCATGAGATCACATGGTTACCGAACAATTCTCGTTACTAAAATGGCGAAATATTTACTTGCTCAAGGTCACTGTCTTGCAGTGTTGCCACTTGCTCATGTCTGGCAATACGCACTTCAAAAATTCCTGTTTTTTGGGTCACCCCAAAAAAAAGGAATTTATCCATTTGTGATGTCCTGGTCACACTCCTTATTTCACCTTAAGGTGCTGGAGGCACTTTCCATCGGGTCCCGCAAGCCTTCCTTGTGCAAACAACATGAGTGTTTTTTGGGGCTCATGGTCATTTGCCTCTAGCTCCTTTTACTCATTATTTTTTTCCCTCCTCCTCCACAATTCCTTTTCATTGTACATTTTCTGTGTTTTCAATTCAAATTAAATCTCCTGTTGGAAGCCTGAAGAGCAGGAGTGAAACCAGTTGCTTTGCCCATTTTTAATATGTCTAGTAATATCAACCTTCACACTTTTATTGCTGTGATAAAATTTTGTACCTTCAAAAATATCTTTAAATATTTGAAAGTTAGGTACAGTCAGAGTTTAATTAGGAAATTAAATAAAATATTACAGATTAAGACTAAATTAAGATTTGTTAAGTTTGAAATTAAATTTCTTAACCAATGTATCTGCTACCAGGTTTGCCCCTCTTTTATTTAGTTTAGAATAAGGAAGGCTAAATTACATCAAGGTCGGAAGATTGAATCCATCTTTATTAAGGATAGGATTCAACAGCTTTCAACCAGGAGCCTGGCACTAAAGCAGGATTATGAGAGATTATGGTGCTCTTATAGGAACTTAATTTCCTTTTTGGATTGGGTAAAGTTCTCTAGGTTTTTGGGTTGGGTCCATCAACGAGAGTGTGTTAAATTGTCAACTAAGCTTGATGCTAAGTTGAAAAGTTTGGTTCACAAGAAGTATGGAGTTACAGCGGAACCTAATTTAAACAATATTGTCAATTTGTCCTCTCATGAATTAACCGTGCTAGAATCGTTTGTTCTTGCTCATGGGTTGGTCTTTTGCATTCCACCCTCTATGCCTGATAAGGAGAAGATTTTTTCAGAGTTTGAGGTCTTCTATGCCCAGTTGGCAAGACTGTCTCCTACCTCTGAGGATGCGGTTTGTGATTTGAAAGCCCAGTTAAATAATTCTGCACATATGTTTTCTAGTTCCTCTGTTGTTACTGCTGAATCGAAATGGAAAGCTGAATATCAGCGAGTGATTAATTCCTTGAGGAACAATTCTGATCTAATAATTTGCAGACCAGATAAAGGTGCTGGAGTTGTTATTTTAGACCGAGCTCATTACGTAGCTAAGATGTCTTTGATTTTAGAAAATACTTTGAAATTTACCAAGCTAGGATCAGCAGATACATGTGATAGAACTACTTCAGCTGAAGTAAAATTTCAGAAACTACTTCTGAAGTTGGTAAAGACTGGGGTGCTTCCACAAGAAACTGCCAATGAAATTCGTCCGACCGGGTCGATTTGTCCATGGCTGTATGGGCTCCCAAAAATCCACAAGGATGGTGTACCAGTAAGACCAATTTTATCAATGGTTGGTTCATCCCAACACAAGGTAGCCCAATGGCTCTCAACGCTTTTGGAACCTGTGTTGCAGTGCTCGAGTGGATTTTGCATAAAGGATTCATTTTCCTTTGTCGACCTTATCCAAAATTTATCTTCTTCGGGCAAGTTTATGTGTTCTTTCGACATCTGTTCTCTATACACCTGTGTTCCTGATGGAAACTATTGATATTTGCTGTGATATGCTTTATCGTAGTTCTTTGTCTCCACCAAGTATTCTGGAGTCGGCATTTGTTGAGTTGATGAAATTTGCCACGTCTTTTGTTGAATTTAGTTTCAACAACACCATGTTTCGACAGATTGACGGGGTCACTATGGGTTCCCCTTTGGGTCCAGCACTTGCTAATATATTTGTTGGCTTTCACAAAGAAAGAATATGGAAGAATGCACTTTGTCCTCAACTATATTGTCGGTATGTTGAGGATACTTTTTGTTTATTCAACAACGATGTTGAGGTCGATCAGTTCTAAATGGTATCCATCCAGCACTGAGGTTCACTGTTGAGAAGGAATCCAATTGTCAATTGGCCTTCTTAGATGTATTAGTAGATCGAACACCAAGTTTTCTTACCTCGATTTACAGGAAACCAACTTTTGCGGGATTGTACATGTGTTGGGACTCTTTTGGCCCCACAAAACGCAAGATAAACATTATCAGAACCCTCCTTCATAGGGTATTAAAGATCTGTTCAGAGTCCTTCTTGGACAATGAGATCAATTTTGTCAAGGATACCCTATACGGTTTAGGTTATCCACCTAACACTGTTCATTCGGTCAAACGTAACAAAATTGAGGAGTTCAGAAGTGCCAAACTATGTGTTGTTAAAAAGTGCCCGGTTTATCTCAGATTGCCTTGAATCGGAACGAAATGTGAAAGTATAGTTAGACAAATTTCATCAAGTGTTCGTCACTGTTTTTTCTCTGCTGAGGTCCGGATAGTTTTTCAAACTCAATCCATGATTCGTCCAGTGTGTAAAAACGTCCTCCCTCCTCATCAAATTAATTCTATAATTTATAAATACTGTTGTAGTTGTGGGGCTGACTACATAGGAAGGACGACACAACGCCTGGACATGAGAATTAAACCACACATTCCTACCAAAATCAGGAACCACGCCTTGCTGTTGAATGGACCGGTCACACTCCTTATTTCACCTTAAGGTGCTGGAGGCACTTTACATCGGGTCCCGCAAGCCTTCCTTGTGCAAACAATGTGAGTGTTTGTTGGGGCTTGCTGTCATTTGCCTCTAGCTCCTTTTGCTCATAATTTTTTTTCTCCTTCCTCCTCCACATTTCCTTTTCATTGTAAATTTTCTGTGTTTTTTAATTTAAATTAAATCTCCCGTTGGAAGCCTGAAGAGCGGGAGCGAAACTGGTTGCTTTGCCCATTTTTAATATGTCTAGTAATATCAAGCTTCATACTTTTATTGCTGTTATATATATATATATATATGTGTATGTATGGGTGCACAGACACACAAATAAGGAGAAAGAACAGACAGATTAAGAATCCACAATTCTTAGCATTTACTTTTTTTAAAAAGTGCTCAATACTACGTAGAGCAAAATATTATTATAATATCTTTATTATAATATTTTACATTGCTACACAAAAACTTTCAGGTTTTGGAACTATAATGTTCCTTCATCGGTGATGTGTATATATATATATATATATATATATTTATATATATCAAAGGAGCAAATTTAACATATCTCGAAAATCCGGTAATAAATTTATTTCAGCAGGTAAGATTTTAATACCTGCTTCATCAGACCAAAATTATAAAATGGTTTAAATTTATCCAGACAATATGTGATTTATTTTATAATAAATTTTTAACATCTTGTCTGGATAAATTTAAACATTTTATAATTTCGCTCTGATGAATCAGGTATTAAAAAGTTACCTGTTGAAACAAATTTATTAAATTTTTCGAGATGTCTTAAGTTTTTTCCATTGTTGCTCTGCATACAATACATTGAACTCTCTTCATAGACCTATCTTTTTAATGCTTGGATTATCCTTTCTACTTACAGATTTGATATTATTATATTATATATATATATATATATATATATATATATAAAAATACACACACATTTATGTACATAAATAATAAGAATATAATAAATTCATATAACTGTGAAAAATAGCAACAGTATCACCCACAAAACCATATTCAGATGACTCTGGGACCAGAAATGTTTTCAAGGCTGATGCATCATTACAAATAACCTAGGTTTCTCCATCAATACCTCTTGATACGATTAAACTTGGACCCAAGTGTTTTTACATAACACTCACTTTTGTTGCTTTTCTGTCACAGGGAATGCAGTTCCTTTTCTTTATATAATTTCTTTTTTCTCTGTTGGTGACAATTCAAGTTTATTCAGGTTGAACTAGCAATAAAACCTCACCACCCAACTTGTGATGTCAAATATATTGATCATCCAGCCATTTTTTATATATTGCCTTCTCTTTAAAATCTTATCTTCCACAGCTGAACAATGATATACCATATATACTTGCATATCATGCAACTTTTGAAGACCTAATTTTGAAGCTAATTTTAAGAGGGTCGTATCATACACAAGATAGAAAATTAGTATATACACTGCTCGCCCTGGCTACACTGTTGACCGAACTATATAGCCATTTACTGTAGTCAAAAAGTATAGCTGTATTTAAAATAAACATTGCACGAAATTGAGTATATATGGGGGTGTGGCGTATATATGATTGCTAAAAAGAAATAACATATAGGAATAACACTAATGAGGAGAGGTTCTACATAGGAGCCAGTGAGAATGAGTAGAAAGAGACATAATCATAAACTGACTTTTAATCATAGAAAATATAAAAAATGCTACAACATTGTCAGACTATTACTGGAAAATTAAAAAAGAAGGAAGTAGATGACCTAAAATAACTTGGACAATTCTTAAATAGAGTAAAACATATAGAAATAGCCAGGATAGGTGTGGATTATGCCTAGAAGGGAAGTTATCAATATCAGAGCTGAGCAATGACATTTAAACTGTTAAATAAAAAGTCTGAGTTAGATTGTAGGTGTAGCCATAGTATTAAACACCTACTGCGCCATCTGCTACCAGACTAGTGGCTTTCACTCCTATTCGGATAGATTAATGTTGCCAGATGAGGTAGGTCCACCCACAGAGGATTTTTCTTTGCTTAATTTCTAACCCCCCACTTCACACACCACCCGTACGGGTGACTAGTGTTCCCATTTTTTCTTGTTTGCCCATGTTCTGTTAGTATAATTGTTCTGTTTCTCCTCTTTTCATTTGCATTCTGGTGACCTGATGATCACAGTAGTGTGAAACTCAAGTAGCAGTTTGAACTTTGTCTCTTTTTGATTAGTGTTACTGGATAATTCATTTAGAGCACTGTCTTTTACTGTTTAGCTATGTGTCTTCCTTTGAATTTTTTTTTTTTTTCAGGTTATGTTTCCTTTTTGTATTCATTTTTATTTATTGGTTTTGTTTCTTTTTATTTTCTTTGGTCACTTGGTAGGCTTTGTATTAGTTTTACCAATACTTTGGTTTGTTGTAGAAAGCTATGTGTATGTGATTGTATGATTAGATAACACTGGTATTATTACTCATATACATGTATACATACACAATGTACAGTGAGTAGGTAATAGGGATACTGTCACACACATACAGTAGTATATCCATAGACACACTTTATCATTTGATGTACTCTTATTATGCATACAATATTAATTTTAGCAACTGTTCCCATGGGTCAAAATAAGATTCTAACACTTGGGTAAGGCCGGGTAGTTTAAGTCTTAGCAAGCAAATCCTAAGGGCCACTTTGCATAATTCATCAACAAGAATCGGTCAGTCTGCTTCTCAAGTTTCACTGCCAACAAGCATCCTTAAATTATTTTGAATTTTCAGGGTCCAGTACTATCAATGGCTGTGACATATCAGCTAACATTTCAATGAATATTTGAAGACTTGCAAAGTATTTCCACCTTCTCCACGCAATTGCTGTCATCTGTCACCCATCTGAGCAGCAACTGACCAATACTTCAAAGTCAGTTTTAATTCATTCGGTTTGGTCATTAACGTCGCATAAGGTGCAACTCTATCAGAGCATTAATATTCTTCTTGGAGAATATCTGGGAATGAATCTAGTTACCATTCTCTGCTATTGGATAGCTTGAGTAATTGCAATGGGGTTAAAATTAAATCATAATGGAGTTTGCCACTTTAAAGAAAATTAACCTAAGAAAAAGAAATTGTAAATGTTGTCTAGAAAACAAAACAATTTTTCAAAGGAAATATACATTTAACAGCAATAATATAATTAATTTATCTAATCTAATGTGATTTTCATATAGAAACAAACAAGTTATTTATAATTTACACTATTTACATTGTTTTGGGCTGTTCTCCTCATGTTTATTATCATATTCAAGACATTTCGGAAGCTGTACGCTCTAACCAAAACATCATGAATATGATGATAAAGATGAGGACAAAAGTCCAAACAATGTAAATAGTTACAGTACCTCATCTCAGAAATAGAGACTGATGTTGAAGTTAGTTATAAATCAGGAGTTTACACATGTCATAAAAATGGCAACATATTTTGATTCCTTACTATTGTTAGGTTTTTCTTTGAGGCTTCGAATATAAATTCAGTTCAAGAGAGAAAACTCCTACCAAAAGGTTACAAACATTACAGACAGAAAAATAAAATCCATATTATATAGTAAGTGTTATATTCTGTGCTAAGGGAATAAATACTTAACACTAGGTGGATAATAGAAGAAAAGTTTATTGTACACAACCAGTACAATATGAAATACAGTACAGTTATACACACAGGTCAATCTAGTAGTGAGTGCCACTAATTGGAAGGTCGGATGTGCTTGCGTTGTCTCTCTCTCACTCTTCCTCAAGTCTCTCATAGACAGTTAACTTTATAGGTACTTACTAACTATAGTGTAATCATTCATGGGGGTGACTGGTTATTCCATTACATCAATAAGGTATTTTTCTTACTTCATACATTGTTTCTAATGTACACACTCCATTTATTTTAAACAGTATTTATTTTGTCTACTGGCCTGCATACTCAGGAAAACTTAATTAATAAAATGTGTACTCTGGCAGGATTTAAACCTGCATCCCCCTTTGCAGGAGAAACCAGCATCTTTCCTGCATGCTTTGATCACTTGGAATTTACTATTGATTGTATTGGATATCTAGCTGTAATTTCTAAAGAATGGATTTCATTTTTAATACAACATATTTTTTATTACTTCAAATGTTATTTTAGTGCATACCCATATTTAAGTAGATGTTCCATTTATTTTAAACACTATTTTGTCTACCAGTGTGTGTACTCACAAAAAACTTAACAAAGAAATGTGCCCACTCAAGTATGCCAGTTGGTAGATGAAATAAAAACATTTAAAATAAACGGACTATCTATTTAAATATGGGTAACCGCTTAAAAAATAACATTTGAAATGATAAAAATAAGTTAGATTGAAAATAAAATCTATTAATTCTTTAGAAATTGCAGCAAGGTAGCCAAATGCAATCAATGAAACCACACACACACACACAAATGATGGCTGGAGCTAATTTCAAGCTTCTTCTTTAGAATTTTATATTGAAATATTAATCTAGTTCATCACACCAGCTGTAAAAATGTAAAATATGTAAAGAGTAAATTGGTTTAAGAGATTTCCTCTTATTTAACAAGTGATTTGCTGTGAAGTTTTGATATTACATGAAAGTTTTATTAAACCTGCTAAAACCTTTATTCCTTTTAACATATACACTATGCCAGATTTTATTATGCAAGTCAATGTTTTTACAAAAAATACAAATATCTGCTGTAACCTATGTGGTGGCATGAGATTTTATAACACAACTTATGACATAAACAAAAAAATATCTTAGTGCTCATACTTATCTTTTAATTTCACATATATGACAATTGTCATGAATTATAGGAAAGATCTGACCTCAAAAAAGAAACAAGACATTGGAAAGTTATTGAGTGATGAGAACAGAATATTGCATATTGTAAAAAAACTGAACAGAAATTGGAAACATTGGTGTGAAAAAGTGGTTTAAGAATGTTACAAAAAAGAGACTCTTGAGAAAGACTGAAATGTTACAAAAAAGAGACTCTTGAGAAAGACTGAAATGTTACAAAAAAGAGACTCTTGAGAAAGACTGAAATGTTACAAAAAAGAGACTCTTGAGAAAGACTGAAATGTTACAAAAAAGAGACTCTTGAGAAAGACTGAAATGTTACAAAAAAGAGACTCTTGAGAAAGACTGAAATGTTACAAAAAAGAGACTCTTGAGAAAGACTGAAATGTTACAAAAAAGAGACTCTTGAGAAAGACTGAAATGTTACAAAAAAGAGACTCTTGAGAAAGACTGAAATGTTACAAAAAAGAGACTCTTGAGAAAGACTGAAATGTTACAAAAAAGAGACTCTTGAGAAAGACTGAAATGTTACAAGAAAAGTGGATTGAACAGTAAGAAAATATTTCAAGAATATTTGGTGTTGTGAACATAAATGGAGAGAACAGACGCATAATATTAAGAACATCGGGTAAAAACATGAAAGTAACTAACCCAGCACTTTAAGCAAACATCACAAAAAAAAAGTGTAATTTAGGAAAAGAAGTATATGAAAAGTTATTTCTCAACAGTAATTTTTAGTGATGAATGTAGAACTACATTGACTGAACCTGATAACTGGACTAGAGGTTGAGTAGTCAGCAATATACAATACATAAAAAACAATGGGGGAAGATGGAATAATGTCTTGGGCTCGTGTTCTGGGTCATATAATTATAGCTCTCTTTACATTTGATGATTGTGTAAAGACAAATGCAGAGAATTATTGTAAGACATTTTTGAGTGGCACAGATCATAATCAAGAAACTTCAAGGTAAAACATATATTCATGCAAAACATTCGATAAAACTAATTATTGCCCACCCAGAAGGTTTCTAAGATACAAACTTTATGGAATAGTCCTTGAGCTTTCCTGATGATCATCCAATAGAAAATTATTGGTTCATAATTCGTATATATATATATATATATATATATATATATATATATATATATATATATATATAAATGATAAAATATAGTTTTAAGGTATGCTATATTTATGGGTTAAAGTACTCAATATTAGGGATAGAGTGTATGTAAATATAAAAGTGGACATTAAAGTCAACATTGATATTGCCTCTGGGTGTTTACTTCACTGTCCACTTTTATATATATATGTGTGTGTGTGAGAGAGAGAGAGAATGGAAAAGAATATTCAAGCAAAGGAGCTCTATAGGAAGTAGTAAACAAACATCCAACATGTGAACAGATATCATGAGTATAGTATGAATTCCAAACCTTTGTTATTTCACACTTATCTTTTTTTTTTTATTAATTGCAAAGTGCAACAGTAGAATTTGTACCATATGCCAAAAAAGTCAGTAACAGTTCACAATTGGATGAGGCTTTTTTTTGGTGTAAAACTAATATATTGAACAATTAAACTTGGTGTAATATTAGAAATGAAGAAAAGAGTACTGATCTGTTATTTAATGTCTACCTTCATATATAGCAGTAAAGATGGATAGTTTTGTCACAAATAAAGACTGAGATGTGTTTGAGAATAACATGGGGAAATGGGAAAGTCATAAGTACAATAAGATCTAAAATCAGGAAAAGAGAACTGAATTTTGGGGCTTTTATTATGAATAAGAAAACTTAGAGAATTTAACAATCAAAGGCACATTGAAGGCAGATGATGCAAATAAAAGAAGCAAGAAACCTATGTGTTAAGTCAGAGAAAATGGATAAAGACAGAAGTATGACAAAAGGCAAAGTGGGATAACGACATAGCAAATATTGCTGAGAACAACAAAAGACAGCAAACTCTGGAGAACCATGATCACTGACATGTTGAAAGAACATAGCACATCTAGAGAGGGACAACAAGATTTTCACCTTAATAAATTCTTTGAATGATTAAATATTGCTTCAAAACTATTTTTAATTCTAATAAATAATTTAATAATTAAAAGAATATTGATAATTACTCATCTCAAAAAATGGAAATGCAAAATTAATCTATATTAGTTAAAACAAAGGATACCTGATGATAGCAGAGAATATTTGGCTGAAACATTGTGCCTATTATAATGCCTATAATAATCTAGGTGAGAACAACAAGCTAGAAATAATTAAAGTCTATATCCTTCCTGCATTAATATATTAATGATTCCATTGACATGGCTTCAAATGAATGAACATCAGAATAGTAACAATAATACTTTAAAGTAGCATTTCTTAACTGGACACCAAATTTTTAACCTAAAATTTTGATTTAGCAAATTTCAGTTGTGAATCTATACGTTGTATATTAATTAATCAAGGGAAGAAAGGGAGTATCAGCGGTCAGGAATTAATGCAATCACTACTGTTGTAGCATACCTATGGACGATAATGGGTATGTCCCTATTCACATAAATACAGTAGTAAATACTGTATGTTGATCTGCAGTTAAAGATTCATTTTAGAATTCACTTGATTCATTTCTAGCAGTTGACTACTTCTATGTGCTGCTGGCAAATCTTATGTGTTGTTCTTATCCTAAGTATTATCATTTATTACCAACCTTCGTGTGATTATTCTATTCAGTAACCTTCCCTAGGTTACAACAACTATGTAAAGAATAGAGTAGAATATCATTGATTTTAAAGAAATAATTTAACTCAAGTATATATATATATATATATATATATATATATATATATATATATACTTGAGTTAAATTATTTCTTATATATATATACTTGAGTTAAATTATTTCTTTAAAATCAATGATATTCTACTCTATTCTTTATATAGTTGTAAAAAAAATACCTCTCAGTTGCTCATAGTAATCTTCACTTGGTATGTTTATATATATATATATATATATATATAAACATACCAAGTGAAGATTACTATGAGCAACTGAGAGGTATTTTTTTTCTTTCAGAGATGAAGAGGGTTCATTTGTTTGTTTTTTTAACAAAGCATTTAACTTTGTAGAAACAGCTATGATAAAACACAATATCTTGACAATTTTTGTTTAATCGCTTCTTTCGGATTTGCAGAGAGATGGAGCAAAATGGCTGGAGTGATCCCAAAAAGAATTAAACTTACTGGACACAATAATTGGCAACACTTTCCAATATTCGTCAAAAAGTGAGTCATGTTTGAAAACTATGCTTCCACTTCCAATGTGTTGGATTCATTTTGATTATAAAGAATTTTGAATATTTATTTGAAAAGCAGCCATTCCTTTGCTGGCAGTCAACCAAAAATATGTCTGCTCATGGAATTAAAAATAAGAATATCCAGCTATGACATTACAAGTTGGGTCAATTCTACAATAAGGAAACAATTGTCTGTATATATATATATATATATATATATATATATATATATATATATATATATATATGCAAGTTTCATTGAAAACTACTGACAAGATGCAGTGCCTGAGATTTTTCATATAATTTCTCATGTGTGTGTATAATTTTTTCTTCTCAGAACATAAATTATATAAAAATTAGCTGAATATTTTCAAAGCGCTTTCAGATATACTTTTAGCCATTATCAAGGATGAAGTTTATTTTACTTTTAACTGAGTATATGAATTGTTTTATGTATGCATCTAGAGTTATAGGAATGTTTTATTTTAAAAACACAGTCAGCACATTGTAGCCATATTTATTGTTGATTTTGTTGATGTAGCTTTTTCTTTTTTATTAATAAGGCTTCCATTATTTTTAGCCTTTTTGTACATGTAGATGAGACTATTACTATTTGTATTATCAATGAGTTTATTACAGATAGAGAGAGGTAGGTAGGTAGGTAGGTCTCCATGTATATTTAAATGAGACCTAATTGAGCTATGGTCAGTGAATCTTCTTGTTAAACATGTTGTAGTATATGCAATGTAATTACATAGAACAATCCATATATTCAGTTAAAAGTAAAATAAAATTCATCCTTGATAATGACTAAAAGTATCACTGAAAACACTTGGAAAATATTCAGACAATTTTTATATAATTTTTGTCTTAAAAAGAAAAAAAATTAATGAACATATGAGAAATTATATTAAAAAACTCAACCACTGCACCTTGTCAGTAGTTTTCAATGAAGCTTGTATAAAAGAGTTTGCTACCCAAATACACACTCTCTCTCTCTCTCTCTCTCTCTCTCTCTCTCTATATATATATATATATATATATACACTTCATATATTATGTTTTCCCCCACAAAATAAACTATTACAAATCAATTTTTATTAACAAGCAAAAAGATGTATTGAATTGTAAAAATATATTGATATTTATTATGTATTGAAAACAATATCATTACTTGCAAGTCAATTAAACAGTGATAAATATTTTTGTATAAATTGCCTTATAAAATGATATCTTGATGATGTGACAATGAACGCCCTCTCTTGTTTACTCAATGTCTTTTATACACTTAACTTTTTATTGCCTTTCTTTTATAATTTATACACTGTTGCTGTTTCCTTTCAAGATGGTTGGAGGTCACTTTCTAGCATACATTTTTTTCCTTCATTGCCTCATTCTGTATTCCTGATTTACCATTAAACTAACTGTAATTACTTTTATTTATTTGACTCTGAAGATGGATGAGTTAAAAATCAATTGTAATCTTGAAAATTTTTTCCTACCTGGACGTGTGGAACTTCCAGAGTATTAAAATATCTAACCTGGAGATCGACAGATAAAAAACATTATAATTAAACCATATTCATATGTAATGCTTGAACATATCGTAAAGTGAAATCCTAAGAGTTTGTTTTTTGTTGTATTTATTTCAACTGGTCACTTATTTTAAACAATGAAAACTAAATTTAAGATTTTATCTGAATTTTAATTACATTCACTTCATTAAATATTAGTGCAGTTATTTGGTCAGGAAACAATATCTGTACATAGAAACCAGCAGAATATTTATCTCATATTATTACTGAAAGTATAAGATTCAAATGCAGGAAAGAAACAGTAGAATAAAATAGGTTGTGTGTGTGTGAGAGTGAGAGGAAGAAAATGCCCAAGAATTTTGGAAAACTGTTTTATATTTAGAGACTTTCCTAAAAATTTTATTCTATGTATATCAACAGTCAGCTTATGGCCATATCACATTGAAACAATGGTTCTCATATGATCCTGGGTTAAGCAACCTCAAGCCTAGTGACCACTTTGAAATACTAGGTGATATAAGCATGGATGTGTGGGGAGTGTAATGGACTCTGGCTTAGAATTGGAAATTTGAGAACTGAGTTCTAATTCCAGTCAGGTTCATTATATTCACTTATGTGCCAATACTCTTTGGAAAGGTATAAATTCAACTCTTCTTCCCTCCCAGCTATGGGTTAATTAGTTGTAGTATATGTATCAGGAAAAAATCCTTATTATCTCCAGACATTCTGAATATATATTCTTGCTTTAAATAACCTGCAAAAGGTTGTTAAATGGTAAAAAACAAATCAATCAAACAATCAATATATCAACAGTCTCTACAGTCATTATCAAGATAAACTAAATGCTTAAAAATATTCTATGGTTTATGTGAAAGAATTCCTGTTGGAATGGTAGAGACTGTAGATTATAAAGAATAAAGGTAAATTTGTTTTTTAAGCCCCGCGCTTAATATCTATTAAAACTTTCCAAAACCATCATATTTCCATGTAAATGTACATGCTGAATTTGAATTAACAATTATAAAAAAAAAACTACCCTTTTGGAATTATCGACAAAAAAAAATCAGACTTCTTGTTGGTCATTTGTCCGCCATTACTGCCATAATTTTTAGTAATTCACTGCAGGGTACTTCCGTTGGTGCAATTTGGGAAGATTTTACTAGAATAAAATGTTAGAAGGTAAAATAATATGAACACAAGTTAAGAGCATTGTTAGAAGGGGGACAACCTTTTTAATCGATAAAAATAGTTGGCAGATTATATATCCGCCTTATGTGCAAAAGTCATGGGATAGCAGTATGTAAAGTTAATGGTAAGTGGCACCAACATGGAAATGCCCAAATGTATGTCAGTTGCACTTTGACATCTGGTGAGTTAGTCTGAACACCAACTTGATAGCTCATGTCAAGACAATGTGAATTATCAGACTTGAGCAGAGGACATATGATAGTGAGTACCAGATGGATGAGATATTCCATTTGGGTAATTCTGGACATATTTAACATTCCTTGATCTATTGTAACACATGTGTACTGAAAATATGTGATGGAAGGCATCACTGCCCATCCTGGAGAGCACAGAGCCAAGCAGAGTTCCTTAATGATCTTCAGAAAAAGTGTGTCTGCCTTGAATTGTTTGTGATAGCAGACATACGATGCTAATCATATCCACATTCAATGCAAAAGCTACTTGAAGCATATACAGCAGGTCTGTTCAGCATTCATTAGCTTTCATTGAATATGAGAGCAGAAGACCCTGTTAACACTACAACACTGGGTACAGCACCTCACTTAAGCTTTAGACATTACTAATTTGATTCTAGAGGACTGACAGTATATGACACAGTCTGATGAATCAAGGTCCCAGTTATTTTGAGTGTGCTGCAGACCCCCAAGAAACCATGGATCTCACTTATCAAAAAGGCACTGTACAGGTTGGTGGTTGTTCCATCATGGTGTGGTGTGGGTTCATGTGGTATGGGTTGGACTCACTGATTTACCTAAATAATTGACCAGTGACCCCTATATTGCACTGCTTCATGACCATTTGCACCCAGTTCTGGACTCTGTGTTCCCCAACAACAATGTACATTATTCAAACAGGATATTGCATTGTCATCAGACCCAAGAATTGGTTTGTGGGGTATTCTGGTGACTTGTGGCAAATGGTGTGGCCACCACATTTGCTCAAGTATTTATGAAATATGGCGGAGTAATGGATAGTGGCTCAGATTGAGGAATCAGAGAGCCGATTTCGAATTCCAGTCACTTACATGCTAATACCCTTGGGAAAACTATGAATCCTCTTCTTCTCCCCCCAGTCATGGGTAAATAGCAGGACAGACTGGGTTCTATAGCCTTGGATGGTCTACCGCAGAAAGAAATGGCAACCTACTACAGGAAAAAAATCTGCCTCTCTGTTTTGTCAGTCATGTATCGAAAGATATATGATCGCCTAAGCGTGTATCATGCATGGCACATAACTGACTGACTGGTGGAAAGATCTATTCATATGTAAGATCCTACCCCTAAAAACATCAAAGAGCTGTGGAGAGCTATCAAGATGTTATCAGTCCACATCTCTCCATTTGTCTTCTGACCATATATGGAATTGATCCCACACTAAATTCCTCACATTTTCTTATGATAGAGGATGTCCAACATGATACTAGGCATCCATATCATGACTTTTGGCATGTTAGCATATTTGCTAAAGACGTTAATGAACATTAAAATTATTTAACAACATTATTTATTTATGGGTTTTGTTTTTTAATATTTCTTTGTTCTTTTTGTTACTTATCAATAATTAGTACGTTTTTGTATTTTTATTTACAAGTCAATATGGATATTGTATCATTAATTAATTTGAAGAGAAATAAACATGTATCACTGAAATGGTTAAAAGCACAACTCTTTCACTACTGAAATCACTATTTTAAAATGTGCTGTTTAAAATTATGAGATGATGATCAATATTTAGGTAATCTTGATGCTACACATATAAATATATATTTAATATCTACATATCTATTTGCATCATTGTATTTATATCCATACAGACACACATAACTTTTATAAATAAGGAAAATAATATCAAATCAAAAATTTAAAACTAAAAATTTCTTAGCATTTTTGTGGTTGTGGCTAATTTTCAAACGATCTTATATCAGCAGTTATGAAAACATATGACAAGAGTTAAAAAAAAACACAGTATTTTTTCAGTCTGACATATGCATTTATGACATCAAGAATATTAATAGCACTTATATACAGTTGATGGGCTTAAGTTTAATGATAGCTGATACTTTAATCTGCTCTTAGACTATGTGTTTTGGTTAAGTGACTTAATTAGGCTGTGAACACAAGAGCCATTTACTACCTTGACATTCTTCTGTCATACCTATTCAGGATATGAACAATCATAGCAATACTTGCTCCTTTAAAAGCCCTCTTTGTTTTTGCTCAAAGTGGTCAAGTGGGTTACCTGTTGCTTCATCTTTGTGCCTTGTGAGTATTAAATTCTCCAAGTCTTTATTTCTCATTAGTTCATTAAGCTAATACTTTGATGAGTTTTCACACTTAGTTTCTTTGGTAGTGCTGTTAATAAAATTGATGTCCTTTGATCTTCTGGTATTTGACCACTTTTTATACTTTCTTCATCCCTTCATCTTCATCAATCTCAAACACTGACCATATATCTATGGCAATTTTATCTGAGCCTCTGCTACTTTGTTCCACTCTATCTTATCCATGATTTGTTCTTACTTCAAATGTTAGAATTCTGCTTCCTTTCATGCTTATTATTTTCCTTTGTTGTCATAGAAGATTTTGCCTAAGTACACATTCCACTGTTACAAGACCCTTTTTTTCTGTACCATTCATTCCCTCTTTTTATACAGCCTACCAAAAAGCATGTTTTGTCTGCCACTATTTCTTTGAGCTTTGTGTTGCCTTACCTACTGCATCCATATTCTTCAGTCTTACTGTTTATTTTCTTTCCTTTTATGTGCCATGTTCCTTCAGAACATAGACGATCATGGCTCTCCACTTCCTCCTATTGCTTGTAGCTCTCAATAAGTTTTGTCCCTTTGCTACTTCTCCCAAACCCTGTACTGTCATCCACTTGCGTAAACCCACTAGGTATGTCATGTCATGCATTGCTTTCCCTTGTCTCTCTTTCCCTCTATTCGACCTGTGAGTATCAGATTCTCCAAGCCCTCCTTTCTCATTACGTGTCCCAGAAATTTCAGCTGCCTCTTCCTGATGTTAAGTATAAGCTTTCTCCTTGTTTGCATCCTCTCCAAAACCTCATCGTTGCTCGCACGCTTAGTCCATGATATCTTTAGCATCCTTCTGTAGAACCATACCTCCATTGCCTCAAGTCTCTTTTTTCATCTTTGAGGAGACTGTCCAACATTCACTGCTGCACAGGAGGACAGATGCCACGTAGCGGCTCAGTACTCTTTTCTTTGTTACCAAAGAAATCCTCCTGTCTCATAATACGCTGCCTAGCTTTTCGAATTTTTTTTTTTTTTTTTTTTTAAGCATATCACCCCAAGCAAGGCTGGAGGCCACTATCACACAAGGGATTATAGAAGGGTTGGAGGAAGAGCAGATAGGAGTGGTAAAGGAGAGGATGTGGAGAAAGAGAAAGACAGTGGGTCGATCAAGGCAAGGGGGTTATAGAAGATTTGGAGCGAGAGCAGATAGGAATGAAAGATCAGAGGATGTGGAGAAGGGAAGTGAATAGATCAAGGCAACTGGAGATGTCGATTGACGCTACACTTAAACCGTTGGAGATTGTATTTGTCAGGGAAACAGTAATAGGGAAGGGAGTTCCATAGGCGAGATGTGCGAGACATGAAGCTATTGGAGTAGAAGAGACGCCTATCTTTGGCCATCCTAATATGTCTTCAGATCACAGCATCGCACATGCCGTCCTCCATTAAAACACTTCCCAGATAGTTAAATTTCTTCACCTGCTTCATTTTAGTGTCCCCAACCTGTAAATTGCATTTCAGGCTCATCCTTTTACTGATATCTCCCATTTAGCCATTACACTTTTGCCGCCGCCTTTTTTTTTCTAATGTTTTTCTTCAACAACATTTCTGGATATTATCTGCTGTCGCTGCTTCTTCATAAGGTTGACGATTTGTCATTCACTTTTTCTCTTGTCTTTCCTTCTATAAGATCACTTCTTTTATTGCTATAATTCTTATTCTTCTATGTTCAATATCCCTTCAAGATGTAGGTGATCATAGCTCTCCACAGTTTCCTATCTTTTGTAACTCTTAATAAATTTTGTCTTTTTGCTGTCTCTCCTAAACCCAGTTCTACCATTCATTTACACAAGCTTGCTAGGTAAATTATGCATTGTTCTCCTGTGTCCCTCTTGCCTTCAATCTATCCTGTAAGTATCGAATTTTCCAACCCTTCTTTCCTCATTATGTGCCCTTGAAATTTCAACTATCTCTTCCTGATGTTAAGTATAAATATCCTTTTTGTTTCCATTTTCTTTAAAACTGCATAGTTGCTCATATGTTCAGTCCATGGTATTCTCAGCATCCTTCTGTAGAACCACATTACTGTTGCTTCAAGTTGTTTCTACATCTGTGAAGAGATTGTCTAGCATTCACTGTCATATAGGAGGATTGGTATTATTTAACAGTTCAGTACTCTTTTCTTTGTTTCTAATGATATTTTCCTGTTTCTTAATAATTTGCTTAGCTTTCGAAAGACAACTTTTGCTATCCCAATACACCTTTGGATCACACTTTCCACACTTCCCAGCTAATTAAATTGTTGTACTTGCTTGATTTTGGCATCTTCAATTTCTCTGTTCAGCTGTTCCTTTTGCTAACAGCCATGCATTCTATCTTCTTGCAATTGATGTGTAGTCCTTTCTTCTAGCTTTCCTTTACAACCTTCTTCTATAGGAGTTCTTGTAGTTTCCTTTCCGTGTCTGTTATCAACATTGTGTCATTTGCATATCTTATGTCGTTAAGATTGTGAATGCCAATAATGAATCCTGGTAGGACTATTAATCTCAGAATTGCCTCACTGTGAATTCATTTTCTATCCATATGCAGGCAGTTTGCTGCCAGTATAAATTCTGGATTATTCTAATATCCTTCCCAACTAAGTCATGGTTACCGAGCACTTCCAACAGTTCTTTGTGACATATTTTGCACCAAACTGAATATCAACATATTGAGTATTGATTTTTGTCTGAATCTTTGAGATGAGGTGTTATAATAATACATGGATTTATTCAGACTAATGTCCTTATCTTGGTTTTTATATTTACAATGTTTTGGCCAGTGTACTCTCTAGGTGACTTTTGTAGTGGAGAGAAACAGTGTTTAAGTATATGTACTACCTAGTGGTTATGTTTTATAGATTACACAAAAGAATTTGAGAAGGTACAGCACAAGGATCTATTTGAACTGCTAGGGAAACTTGATATATTTGGGAAAGATGTTAAAAGAATCCAGAATTTATAATGGGAGCAAACCACCTGCTTACAAACAGAAAATGAATTGAGAACTTACACAAAAATAGAATGGGACATGAGGCAAGGGTGCATCTTCTCCCCAGTAATAAGTAAACCAAACTAATTATATTTCGAATAGCAAAAACTGGTATCTCTTTATGAGAATTACTATAACATTAACTTTCTAAAATAAATTGGTGTATAAAAATACTCTATAACATATAAAAGGACTCAGGAAATCATTAAAAAAATATTTGCTCCAAAGTCAGTAATGATTTTGTAAAAGGACATTTTAATGAAAAATTAAATAAAAATGAAAATAATAACAGAGACATCCTGTAGTCAGCATTCAATTCACTAAGAATAGAAACTACTTGAAAGAAATGGGAAGTGTGAATGGTACAGAGATTAAATAATCATCAAGTAAGAACAGAATAAGTGTTCAAAAAATTGTGCCTTTGCCGGACAGAAAATGACAAATTCAAACTCTTCCTACTCTGAACAAAAATAAGAATGACAAAGAAAAAATGAACACTGGGTTCAGCCCAATGATTATATATATAAAATGCTAAAAAATTAAAATAAAATGGTTAAATTTATAACCTCCTGTTATTTAAAATATATAATGCATAATTTATCCCAAACTGAAATACTTTAACTATTAACTGCATAAAAAAAGAAAATTCAACAAAACATCATTTATTAGATATTAAATTACTTCACTTAGCATCTTCCATAGTTTACTTAAAATTTTCAGTTAACCTGATGAATATTTATGAGCATTTCTTAAATTTAAACATTTTTGAAAAACTAACATTTTTATTTTTTTTTATAAATACTTGTTGCAAAATAAAATCTTTACATTTGCCTTGATAAAGTACATTAGAGGATGAAACACATTGGCTAAGTTTTCATTTTGTCTTTATTCATATTGTCCTTTTACAGATATATTGTAGTTATATATGTAATTTTACACACAAACATAAATACATGTTCTGAAGATTGTGTTCAAGCATGAAACAGGGTGTTGCCATTTGGTTTTGACCTCAGTATCCACTTTTATATTTATACATGCTCTATCCTTGATATTGAGCACTTTTACCTATTAATATCACATACTTTAAAACTATATATATATACACACACACACATACATACATACATATACACGTATGTAGTAAGTATATAAAAACCTTTTAAGATTCAGATTTCACATGTCATAACAATATATACATTGACAATTCCTCAACTTACAAAAGATCAAAATATTAATAACCCCAAAATCATCTCACATTGCCTAATACAACAGAATCATTAGGATTATGTAAAGGCCCAGAGTTGTGGTTAATCTGAACGTGGAATAAGCCAGCATCAAAATCAGAAATTCCATTTTCAATTGTGAAATGCACACAATTTTTTAACAAAGGAATCAACTGCATTGTTCAGATCCACATGGCCTATCAGAAATGTGTTTTCATGATGAAATGGAAATATGAACAAGTTTCTATTGCAAATCAGCCAAGCATGTTAAGGCCAGCCCAAGAATGGCAGCATAATATCCGCAACGAACCTGATTATTACAGCAATTCTGCCAAGAGAAAGACAATACTTAAAGCAATAAAGAAAGCTTCAGACAATTGATATGTTGAAGAGAATCTTGCAATTTTAGCACACTATTATCTTTTCAGATTAATTTTCATTTGCTCACTTTCTAAAATAAACAAAGACCTGGTTATTGATTAAGCAAGTAATTTGTTTGAAATATCTGCAGCCTGTGAGTAAACATGGCAGATTTTTGGCTATGATCTAAGGGACAACTTTCAGTATGAGTTATTCAAAACACCTGGAATTCATTGAGAATATAAAATCAAAAAAAAAAAAGTAGCCATTCCACATGCAAGATTTTTCACAATATTTTTTTGATGTTATTTGCAGAAAGCTGTATCCTTTACATAAATGCTGGAACACTATGACATTCAATAAAAATGACACAAGAATAACATATCCAACTGGTTCTTATAGCCAGGTGTGTCTCCTGACAGGAATTCTATTGAACATGGCAGGGCCATTTGGAATCAGAAAATATTCTAAAAAGGTATCTACCATATTTAGATTATCAAAATATAGCATACCTTATAAATTCTTTGAACAAATAAATCTTTAAAATACGCTATTGTCAAGTCCAACAAATCCTATTTGTATAAGATATTTCTGAATTTTTAAATCCTTAAATAAAAAGGCCTTTTGTTTGAAAACACAGATATCTATTTATTTTTGTCACACCTCCTCTTTTATATCTCAAATTATCCCAATTACGATGATGTATTAAAAAGTCCTAGACACTTTTATTCTCTTAATCTACCATTCAACATAAATGGGTATATGGTTAATGAACATTGTTACTCATTGTGCCATCTGATAATAGACTTCATACTATCTTGATGTAGTTATTTATTACTTGAGGTTTTGAAATATTGTATTGAAATGTCTCTGTGACCTTTACAATATCTGACAAATTCAAGGAATGTGGCTGCATAAAATTTTAAGTAAACCTCAGAAAACTTTCTACTATGATCCTTGGAATACTTCTATAAGGCTTTTGGCAAACATCCTTTAGGTCAAATCAAGTTTTTGAGTGGTACAAGATTTTCTGAGTTGGTCAGTCAGCAGCAAAAGGCCTAAAAATGTGAACAAAATTTGTCAACTCATTCATGAGTTTAAAAAATACAAGAAATATTATTTACTACAGTAATGGGATACTTTTTTAAAGTCTGTTCTATAAATTTTCCAGTACCACCAATATAGCTTTATATATATATATATAGTTGAATAGATATGAGTTTGTAACTCTGGTTTTCCTGTTTATGTGATCCTCAAACAAACTAGTTATCCACTCTACTAAGTATGTTAGCTCTATCACTGATATTGAGCACTTTCCAATAAGCACCATGCATATATAAAATATATATAGAAATTTTATATATATATTTTATTTTTTATGCACAGTACTTAGTTGAAAGTGATCAATATCAGTGATAGAGCTAACATAATAAATTGTATGGACATGAGTTTGTGACCTTGACTTTGTCTGATGATCACAAAAGCATGAAACCCAGGGTCACAAACTCATATATATATATATATATATATATATATATATATATATATATATATATGGTGCGATGGATAAATTGTCATTTAAATTACACAGAAATGGAAATAATACTGACATCTCATTTTAACAGACATATTTGCCAAAATTACACAAAAATATCTTGAAATTGCTATTAGCCTCCTCCAGTATCTCCTGCAACTCTTCTGAACAGTCTTCTTGTTTCAGTTGATGAATGCTGCCATAATCCTTGCTTTCAGTTCATCTTTGATGTTACAAGGAATTTTGTTTGACTTTCACTCAACTGTGCCCTACACATAATAATCAAGGGGATTGCAGTCTGTGGAGTTAGGTGGCCAGATGTAAGGTGTGATGTGGTTGCAGAAATTGCCAGACAACCATGACTGAGTTTTCCTACTTGTGTGGCATGGTGCAGAGTCCTGTTGCCAGACATAGGGCCTTCCACAAACTACCCTCTTGAACCAAGGTAGCACTACCTCCACAAGACACTCTATGTAGACCACCATGTTGAGTCTTTGGGCCTGTGAGTGGAGGCATAATGTCACCTTCAATTTGAAGTTTTGTGGTTATATAGATGTGACCAGTCATCAGAACAGAGTCAAACCACCGTTCTTTCTCAATTTTTTTTACTTTTATTGAGGTATGAGTGTGTTATTTTCCTTTTCACTTTTATAAGTCTTTTATGTTTAGTTGTAAGAAAGAAAAGTGTTTTTTTTTTTTGGTTTTATTTTTAAACCAATAAACTGTTTCTTTTGTATTTGTCCATTGCTTTATGTTTAATGTGCTCCTTAACTTTGTACCTTGTGTGTGCTTGTGTATGTATGCATGTATACATACATACAAATGTGCATGCACACACATACTTGCATGTGTATGTTTGTGTATTCATATGTGTATGTTGGTGCGAGTGTGTTTGTGATTTTGTGCCCTTATATATGTTCTTGTTTTTTATTTTTTACTTCCATTTTTCTCATAGATTTAGTGTTTGTGTGTTTTTGCATTTTGTAAAGAGTGTAGTTGTGGTAATTTGATTGTGTTTTGTGTGGTTGGTTATTATTTTGTGGGTGTTGTGAAAAGCATATGTGTTTTTTTTTTGCGTTTTGTAAAGGGTGTAGTTGGGGTGATTTTTATGCTGAGTTTGTGTGTGTTTTGCATGGTTGGGTATTATTTTGTTGGTTATTATTTGTTAATATTGTGATGACTCTTTTCTGAGTGGATTATGTTTGGGATTGGTATGGATTAAATGTTAGGTATGGTGGTTTGTGTTTGTGATGGTATTGCATTTTGTGTTATATTTCTTTCTTTTCTTTTTATACTATTATTTAGGTAGCAAAGTAGATGCTTGTTTAAATGTCTGCATTTCCCTATTATTTCATTCCTCTTGTTCAATAAGCTGTTTTGTTTCTTGTTAATTTTTCCTCTAGACACAATTCACAGTTTCTGCTGTTGCTACTTTGCAGAGTTGCTTTTTTATAATTTCCCATTTAATCTTGGTATTGATGTTATTTTGTTTCTGGCTCCATATGTATTTTGACAGTGTTCTGTTGTTTTTGTATTTTCCTGTTTTAAATGAGGTTTGATGATTATTAAATCTTTTTTAAAGGTTGTTTCTGTAGCTCCTATGTAAGTTTTTTCTTATATATTTTTGTTGTTCATTATGCTGACTTTGTATATTATGTTGTTGGTGAGTTATTTGTTGTTATGATTTATATTTATAAACACTGAAGACGCTTAAAAAAAATGCCAAGACATAATAGACTACATAAACAAGAAAATGCAATTTAGAAAAGCAATTTTGCAGACTAAAACAAACCCAAATACTGATTGCAGGATTAATCACCTCACAGTTCTATGGAAAGTAAAATTGCAAAAATTAAAGAAGCCCTAAGAGCCTGAACTACAATACAACAAAATCCACGATAAAAATAAATATATGTATTCTCAGTTAAAAACAAATATGAAACTTTTGAATAAGTGATGGAATCAAAGTGGAATACCTTAAAGGAAGCAGTTCTAACAACAGTAAACAACTTCATTCCAAGGAAAGCAGGACAAGAAATATATAAAAAGAACCAAAGCAGCAGGAGAGGAACATATGAGATTGCGATAAAAATACAGACAACCTGAGATGATCTGGGAATTGATGTTGTTATTGAAAGAACAAACAGATTACATGACAGTGGTGAAATACAAGAACAACTCAGTAATAGTACAGTATTGCTGTATTCCATACACTGGAACAAGAAATGTAATTTTCATGATCAGAATGCTATCAGAGAAAAAATAAAAGTGTAGAAAAATCTATGCCTATATTTCATAGATGAAACAAAGGCTTTGAATAAAATAGAATATAAAGAATTTCTTGAAATGTTAGGAAAGCTTTATTTACAGGAAAAATATTCAAATAATTAATTTCCTTTCTGACGACAAACATCTTGCTTGGGACTTGAGGATGAGCTCAGTGGATATGCTAAAATGGGAAAAGGCAGTTAATAAAGATGTGTTTCCCAATTGTTTTTATTTAGGCAGTACTACGGTGAGATGAATCGAGGAGAATGAGAAAAAAAGATTGATTTTCAGGGGACATAACCTTAATTACATATGCCATGCAGATGATACAGTACTGTTGGCAAAAAATTATTAAATAAGGGAGTGAAGGAAAGTATGAAAAAAAAACAACATGGGAATAGCAAAATATGCTTTTTACAAACTGATCAAATTATTAAGAGATCATAAAATCTCCTGAGAAATAAAGAAAAGAATATTGGACTAATATGTAATGTTTAATGTCCTTTATGGCAGTGAATACTGGACAATTTCCTCATAAATGAAGCAAGACTTGTGGCTCTAATGACAAATGTTAAGAAATTCATGAAGTATGTGAAAAGTGAAAAAGTTTTAAAGAGAAAAAGAAATATTCATAACAATTAGAAATAAACAGCTGGAATTTTGAAAACATATGATTAAAAAAGACCTGGAGAATTCAAGACACACATGGATACACTGAAGGCAAGAGAAATAAGGAGAAACAGCAGTTAACTGAGAATGGACACTAGGTGTTGTAAAGGAGCCAGAAATATTTAGTATAACCAAAAAAAATGAAGTTGAGGAAAGCCATAATTGTCCACTTTCTAAAGAGACATGGTATATACATAACTTGAAGACAACTTTTTTCTTTTCTGTTTTGCCATTCAAGTACTAAAGATAAATTTTGTTCATTTTGGATACAATCAAAAATATTTTTAATCACAAACATTAAATTTAATTAAACTAAACTCTATCAAAAAATAAAAAGTTAACAATCAGAATAAATCGAGAGTTATATCCTTTTGAAGAGTACAATTGTAATGATGTTTTTTTTTTGTGGCCAAATTCTATCACTGCTCCAAACAATAGATATTTGACCAAAAAAAATGTAAGATTAAATGAAAATATACATGAGAACTGTGGAGAGTCTTAAATACAAGAGTTTAAATTTTTGTTGTGCCAAATTTGCCAAATTTTTCAAAATGAATTTTTAAAAAGCCTGGCATTTTTAAGGAAGTATCAGAGATTCATTCAAATTTTTATATGTCCAAAAATTTAATAATTATCAAAAGTACATGAACTGATAGATGAATGCAGGAAAAGACTTTTTTGTTTGGGGTCTCTTCTATCAATAAATTTCATGAGCTCAGTGGAAGAATTAATTCTGAAAACAAATAGTGGAGTATAATCTCTAAATACCACTAAATAAAAAAATAGAAAGTGTGTGTGTGTGTGCATTCATCAGTTTGATGCAAAAATTCCTAGCAGTTCTTTTGAAAATTGTTTTTTACTCATATAAATTCATGGCATCAATATCTCCTCATCAAAGTACTTTTGCTGTAGTTTTTGTCAGCAAAACAATAAACAATAAATTCTTGTGCTTCCACTTTATTGACTTTTCTTTCCTCTCACCCACTTTTGCCACTTTTGTGAGCTTTGTACGCAAGAAGAAAATTCTAAAGAACAGAGAAATTAAGTATAAATTGCATAAAATGTATATACCAGTGTGCTTAGATAAAGATTAACAAAAAAAAGATCCTTTATAGAATTTTAAAATTTTGTTCTTATTTTTAATGGAGGATATTTTCATCTTTGTAACACAAGCATCTTGTTTATATTTAAAATTAGACTAGAAATGTTTTGTTTCTTTGATCTCTGGAAGCATTCTTTGTATTGGTTCACAAAATCCTGCAATTTGTAAAGGGAAGCAAAGTAACTGTCTCACCCATTTGTTCCACAATTTTCTTTGGAGTTGCTGACAAATATTTTGCACCATCATCAAAATCATCATCAGAATCACTTTTACTCTAAATTACTGCAATACTGATAATTATCTCAATCATTTAAATTGTTTTTACTTTCTTAATTATCATGAAATCCATTTCCATAATTATCACATTAGTGTCATTAACAATATTATCAAATCATTATAATAATAAATGCTGTTACCTTTTTAAGTAACAGCATTTATTATTAAACTGATTTGATAAAAAAGCAATCAGCCATTTCAAAACCGAATGGATCAAAGATGATTACCCCAATTAATTTATATGCAGGTAGCCTAATAATTATTGATGCAACAAATGGAATTGGTGAACCAAGTTCAAATTCCAGACTAGTTTGTTGCATTCATTTTTGTAATAATGTTCTTAGGAAAGGCATGTATCTATCTCTTCTCTCCACTAACTATGGGTTAAATAAAAGCATAGTTGAGGTTCTATAGCCCTGAGTAGCAGTCAATCTACAATAAGGACTACCTTTAATTTAAAAGAAGGATGAAAGAAAATACTGGGAAAATAAAAAAAGGAATCCATGCAGAGCCATGATAATCTATGGCCTTAATGGACATGGGATAATTTTTTTTTATAATAAACTGCTTCCTGCTTCTTGGAAATCCTCTTCTCTAGTTTTAGTTCAGGTGAACCAGATGATCTTTCTAACTACAGGCCTATTAGCCTTCTACTTCTTTTTGGCAAAGGACCAGAGACTTTAATCAACTCTGAATTCATTAAACATCTCACCTTGCAGATTCTTCTTTCAGATAAATAATATGGCTTTTTTTGCTCTAAATCAACCTCTGATCTATTAACAATTATTGCTGTAAGAGTCTTTCAAACTTCAGATAAGAATTTGAAGTTCTGGCTGCTGCTTTGGACATCTTGAAGGCATTTGACATACTGGTCTTCTTTACAAGTCGAAAGGTTATGGCATTTCTGAACAAATGTTTTAACTGATTCAATTTTTCTTACCAAATCGTGAAATGAAAGTTGTCCTGCATGGCCACTCTTTTTGCAGGGTTCTATCCTTGGAACTACATGTTCCTAATTTTCTACAGTGACCATTCTGATAGCTTCAGCTCTCAATTCGTTATCTATGCTGATGTCTCAACTATTGACTCCTGTCTTAATAGTAAGTCTGATTGGTTAGGTAAGATCAAATCAGCAGCTGATCTAAAAAATGACCTACAAACTGATCTAAAAAATGACCTACAAACTGATCTAAAAAATGACCTACAAACTGTTCTTAAAATGGGGCAAATTTAACACCTGGAAAATGAAACTGCTCTCTTTTAATCACCTGAAATGCACCTTTTTAACTTCCCTCAGCACGGCTGATGCTAATCTCTATGAGAGTGACTCATTGCACCTTCTTGGGCTAATGTTCTCAGTTGACATGAAGTGAAAAGATTATATTGAATCAACTGCTAAATCTGCTGCTAGAAAAGTTGATTCCCTGTGTTATGTTAAACAATTCTTTCTCTCCATAATTTATCTAAAATCCAAAGAAGTATCTGCAATGTTATTGGTCCTGACCTGGTATCCTGGCTTCAGTCACTTTCCCATCACTGTAATGTTGCTTCCTTGTGACTTTTCTATAAATACTTTCCTGGTAATTATTCTGATAAATTTTGCTCTATGGTACCTAGACTTTAGAAATTTAAGTGCAGTACTAAAGGATTTTTTATTTGGTAAAAAAAAAACCTACGAAAAAAATAGTTCAAAGAATCATTTGCAGAAATATTTAATTTCTAAGAGCACACAACAAAGATAGATGACACAAACCAAGTTTAAAAAAACAGACAATAAATTTATTGTTAACACAAAATAAATGAAAGAATTACACAAATTAAGCCAATAACATGTATGTAAAAATAATCAATGCAAATGAAACATGCCTCTTTTAATAATAAAAATTGCAATACTGTATAAATTCCTCAAAAAAGGTAAACAACTTAAAAATAAAATGAAGAAAGAAAATATTCGTCTGAATTGTTTTCAAATAATACTATTAATCCTTAAATGAATCTGCAATAAGGTAATTCTCTTATTAGTCTGAATATTGACAAATGAACACATTAAACATTTTCAATATGGCTGCCAGCATTTTATAGAAGCCACCACCTGGTGGCTCTAAACAACAACCAAAAGGCAAGGGCAATAACTATAACATTAACACTTCCCCCAATAACACAGACAACAAAGAAATTTTATAAAACCTAAGTCAAATATTCTTTGGGCTTCATAATATATCCAAGAATCATGGATGAGGGAACATCTTGCTTGGTAAGTGAATCAACTATTTGGTGACTTATGGGCACCCATTTAATGTCATATAATTCTTTGTTGATCAACATTTCATGGAAGATAGCTGCAATTTCTCTTCTTTTATTGTTCTTGCTTTCTAATAATGTTTTTCTTTCTCTTATTCTTTCACACTCAGTAACTTTTGCGTCTTAGTGGCTTTATTGCTTTGGTTGGGGTGAAATGATTTAAAAAACAAAACAAAAAACAAATATAAAAGGGGTTTAATTTATATTTCAATATCTATTTATAGTATCTTCAGAAAATTTCAAGGAATATACATAATTATCGTATTTTATGCCATATAAAACACCCACACTGTCATCTGCATATCTTTTATTGTTAAGATTGTGGCTGCAAATAATGAATCCTGGTAGGACTTCTGATTCTCTCAGGATTTTTTCACTATAAAAGTGGAATAAGTCCATTGGAAAGGCACATATTTTTCTTATGCCTTTTTCTAGTTTTGCATATTTACTGAATTCCTTTTCTATTCTCGTACAGGTGCTTGGAACCCAATATAAGTTCTTGATTATTGTAATATCCTTCCCAAATAATTCAAGCTTACCTAGGACTTCAAACAGTTCAATGTGACATACCTTGTAAAACCCTTTTGCATAATCTATAAAACATAGATATACATCCTTTTGTATTACTCTTTCTGATATCATTTGGGGCATAAATATTGCTTTCCTGTTTCCAATATCTTAAATGAAAATGCACTGTCCTCATCCTATTTCCAGTTTCATTTTGCTGTTCGTCAGAATTTAGAGTTACTACAAAAGACTAAAAATCTCCAGCATGATCACTATCAACAATACAACCAATCAAAACTTCAGTAAACCAATACTGACTATGAATTCACTTCCCTCATTTGAAGAATGTCACTCTAATAATAATAAAAATTAAAACAACATATTCATTGATTATACAATCACTATATTATCTCATCAGTTAACTTGCCATTTTCCTGATAATCACTCCAATAAATCTCATATCACCAACCAACACAACAAAAAATATATAGAGATAATACATAATCCTATTTCATATGACATGTAAAAATTGACTACGAATATTACAAGACTTAACCATAAAATATAAACAACCCTCTATCAATAACATTTCATTCAATTCAGGGATAAAAATATGGGTAAAATAGCAGGGTATACTGAGTTCTCTAGCCTTGGATGTTAGCCAGTCTAACAAAAAGAAAACTCTAAATCTAAAACTGTGGAGGAAGCAATGGGTAGTCACTCCACTATATTTCCCAAGAAGTCATGGCAACACTATTTACATTATTCAAACTATTGTCCTCATCTTTGTTGCCATATTTATTACGTTTCAGCCATTGTATACTCCGGCCTTCTTCAGGTGGTTGGAATGTTGAACTGAACCCTGTATTTCGCTCATTGGGGTAGACTGTTCTAGTTCCATGTGCCATGTCTAATGGATGTCAGTTATCAGTTATCTCCTAACTCACCTCTCTCCACTGCCTTAACCGGGTATTGAACTCACACTCTTTGGGCCCTGTCACTGGATCTAACCAATGCCTTTATCCACTGTGCCATGTGTCCTTGAGGAAAATATAGACAGATACTGAAGTCATGGCAAGTCACAGATATTCATAAAAAAAGGAATCTGTATGGAGCTATGATCACCTACACTCTGATAGGATGTAGAATATAAAAAAATATAACTGCAAAAAATATATTTAGAACCTTCTAATAATAATAAAGACTTATTTCATTTTGATGGCATGATCAAACTAGTTAATAAATAATTAGAAAAAGGGGTTTTTGGCACAGTTAATAAAAGCATATTGTACTATACCAAATATATAATTAAAATTGAATGTATATTTGTTATAAAATTCATTTTTAGTGTCATCTTCATACTAATTCCCTAATTCCATCATTAACTTTCCTTTCCACATCAACATAATCATCAACATCGATATTATTGCTTCCAAAATAATTCCTTCTATCTTCTTACCATTTTATTATCTTTTGTTGGTATTAAAATCCCAGAAATGATACTTTGACAATTTGCATCCTATAGATTTGAAATCCTTTATTAACATGGTACTTAAGCCTGCAGCATTAATTAAAATTCTATCTTACAACAAAGCATAAATGTAAGACCCCCTCCAACACAAGATAAAAAGTGAAGCCATGTAGCTGACTTCCAAGCATTAAACATATTTAAACACAACCTGATCTGAAGGCAAAATATTCATTTCTTCAGCACAGCAATTCTCAACATGATCCTTTTTGACCTTGAGAGAGGAATTTCAAATTTAATAAGAGACATTCTTTACTTGGAAAGAGAGAGTGTGTGTGTGTTTAAGAATGTAAGCAACTGTGTGTTTTTAAAGGATTCATTCTATGGTACACATGCATCCTTCATTCTGAAATCAATAATTCAGTCTCTAATGAATTATTAGTGGAAACATCAAATGGCACAATAAATAAATGCATATAAAGTGGATTCTGGTTAATTTGAACATCAATTACAATAACCATTTAGACCAGATTACAAGAATGGATTGAAATTTTTATAATATTTTGTTCATTTTATTTTTATGTAATATTTTGCCTATTTTATACAAATCTATTTAAAAGAAACATTTTAGGGTCCAGAATTTGTGACCCAGATATGGTTTGCTTAAGCAGAATTCACTGTACATGTGTATAGACTGACAGACATATTAAACATATTTAGGCAGCAATCTTTAGTTTAAATATTTTATTAAACAACAGACAAAGAATGTTTGTTAAGCTTTTTGTTGACTTTCTCTTGATGTCAAATAATTTGACATCAAGTAGAAATTTGCAATGGAACTTGCCACAATTATATGTAATGTATTGAGTACTTTCAAATATTGTCAGGCATTTTTGAGTGAAAGAAATAAGTCAAGAGGGTGTGCATTTACACTGCTAATTGGTGGAGTTTGAAGTGAATATGGTTTTAGATGCTATGGTGGTAGAATAAATTGTAACATCACATGACTAAAATGACCACATGGATATATTTATGAGGATGCAGTAATAAGTACGTAGCCTAACAAAAAGCTTCGAGTTGAATTCTGATGCAAAATTTACAATGTATAATGTTCTAACTATGAGATTGATATTTATCAATAAATTAAGTGTACAAGAAGAAAGGATAATGGATGGAGCAAAAAGGATGGTATGAAATGGCTAGAAAACACAAAAGGTTGCAAGAAGAAAGGATAATGGATGGAGCAAAAGGTTGGTGTCTAAAGTGAGAAGACAGTAGAAAATACAGACAGTAGATGGATGGATGAAATAGACAGTTTTGATAATAAAACAGTCTTGTTTGTCATGACAGTAACTGAAAAGCATTTGTTCAACAGTGCACTTGCAATATCTATATATATATATATATATATATATATATATATGTATTCGATCCAATGAGAAAATGTATAGCAATGGCAAATGTACTGGGACCATGGTTGCCTAAGGACCCATAAGATAATTAATATAAAATTATTAGGTGATGTTAGAATCGTCTTCATCTCCATCATCCAAACAATTTCAAACATATTCTACAAAAATCCATTTATTAACTTTCTACAAAAATATCTTCTTTCTTGCCACAATACACAGAACATCCTTTGGACCCCCATTACTCATTATTACATAGTTCTATTGAAAAATGTGTGTTCCCTTGTAACTATTATCTTCTCTTAGACAACAAGTCCCTTCAGGACATGGGTAATGATGACTCTTCACAAATGCCTGTCTTTTCTTGCTCCTCTTTACAATCCCTCTTTGTCTTTGCTGTGCCAACCATTTACACAAACTCTCATTAATTTTACTCACTTTCTTCCCCCAACTTCTCTCGACTTCAAAGTATGCTCAGTGAGTGTTAGATTCTCCAAGCCCTCTTTGTTCACTATGTGTCTAAGAAATGTCAATAGACTCTTTCTGATTGTAAATATAAGCTTCCTTGTCGTTCCTATTTTCCTTAGAACTTACTTGTTGCATCTGTGTTCTGTTCACGAATACAACATTCCAAAAAGAGCCAAAGTGTTAAACAATAGTAATGACAGCTAAAAAAAGAAGATATTTTCGTTACAGTATCAATACTGACCTCATGTATAGAAAATAAATGGGTTAGTAATAGTCAGAAGCAGAAGAGAGTGATTTACAAACCAACCTTCTGTCAACACAAAATAGTCATATGGATAAAAGGACCAGAAAATAGCAGAGAAAATCTATAAGAAAAGAACATTTAAGTTGTATAAATAGAGTCTGAATTATAGGCTAGCAATAAGAGAGTCAGAGCAGAAAAGTTTGGCAGCTGAGAAGAGAGTTGGGTCAGGTTTAGCAAATCTAGACATTATTTCTACTTTTGGTAAGAGCTTATCACTGACCAAATTTTAGCAACAGTTGGTCTACAATCCACAAGGGTCAATACGGATCAGGTGACAAAAAATGTAGGCGTAGAGGATCAAGAGTGGCTGACTATTGAACAAATCAAAAATGTCCATCCATGGTTTTGGGGTGGAGAAGATTGGTAAACAGAAGTCAAGGAATTTGGAGCAGATATAAATAAAAAGTCTTAGTAATACTACTGCCACTGATTATTATTTTGGTGAATGTTTGTCATCCTGTGCTGGCAGATAATGTAAATGAACTACAAATCAGCAGAGAAAAAGAACTTAAATTTTATAATCAAAATAATTATTAATACCATTAATTCCTTCTTTACATTCCCCATTATCATCATCAGCATTATTAATGATATTACTATCATCTGATTAGTTAATTAGTACAGAGGTTATACCCTGTCGATACATCATAAATAATTGACTATTCTGTTTTGATAACAAGGAAAGATGGAAAAGACAATATCGGAGATGTTGTTTGGTTACAGAGAGAGAAAGAAAGAAAAAGAGGATAAATGAGGTGATAGCACTCATGTGTTTAACATCTACTTAAGCAAAATTGAAAAACTTGCCAATTTTAAATCTTTATATTTGTACCCTCTTACTTCTTTAAATAATGACCTGCATTCATTCTTATGATTGTTATTGCAATATTTGGATAAAGCAGTTAAGCTCAAATATTTAATGATACAATAGAGGAATTCCTACAGGTATTTTGTAGTTGTTGAACTTGTTAGGATCTGTCTACCCAGGTTTTTGTTGTTGTCCAGATTCCAAACATTTAACAACACCCCATCTTTTAAATGAAACATAGAAAGTTATTCTCTGAAGGAAAAGTAGAAACAGAAAGTCAGTTGAAATAACATTTATATATTCTTCTTAGAAATATACAATAACAATAAAAAGGCCAATTTCCTTACAGTGAAATTTGTTTTATGAAGTTGCAGTGTGAGATGCATATACAGAATTACATTTCATGAGTGCATGGACAAGTCCTTAGTTGATGGCTGCTGGCTCATCTCTTCCATTGTGTGTGGGGGGGGGGGGGGGCGTTTGTACACACGTGTAGATTAAACAGGCATCTGAAATTGTTCTGAACCCTGAGAAGCAGTATCCTTCTATTTTTATATCCATAAGGGAAATTCAAAATCTAATTTCACACAGAGGTGTGAACTTTTTGAATACAGGATTTGCATTATTTAGAAAATAATTTCACACTAGCTTGGAAAAATCTTTTTCCTTGAATTAGCAGGAGAGGTGAAAGGAATTATTATTGTTATTTTTCTAAATGGTCCCAAAATAACATATGGTAGATCTACAACTACATCTATTTTGGCAATATTTGCCTTTGTAATTATTATTTATCAAACAAACCTTCTGATGGGATTCTATTGAGTGAAAAATATTTATAGAATTTTATTCCTATAAACTTACAATGAACTTATTTATTCATTAAATATTCAAATAGGAAAACTGTGAAATTTTCACGATCACTGTTAATTACGACTGTTACTTCCGTTATTATATAATTATCCAAAAATCAGGAAGTTTTCATTCATCAAATTCACTATCATTTTTTAAATTAACTTTATAATCAAAATTACCATGCTAAAGTAAAAGTCCCAGAGATCCAGTTTACCTTGACTAAGAAAATAAGGTTAGGGTATGTGGGGTTGACCTTGTAGGGCATTAAAAAGCATCACATACTACTTCTAACCAAAGGAAAAAGATTCTATTACCAAAATATTTTCAATCTCAAAAGGAATTGGAAATAGGTGGATAATTTCAAATTTGACTTTAGAAGTCATTGAAGGTAAAAATTAGTTGTGGATTTTATGATCTTTGCTGCAGTGAAAAAATTATATTTTAAGAAACTGGTTCGAAAAAGAAATAGGAGAGATATTGTTTAGCCTCTGAAATCACAAGACATCTATTTTTTCTTAGTAGAGCTTTTTTCAACCAAATGAAAAATCTTAAAAGGCTAAATGTTTTTTTTGTTTTTTTTACTTGTTTGTAAAATGTTGTGCAATTAAAAAAAAACACATTTTAAAATAAAAATTCTAAAATATTTAAGATTAACTTGATATTTTCAGCTGTATTATATGTAAAAATGACCCCAAACTGCAGAAACTCCCAATAACTCAGTGAGTGAGGTACTTTTACTCCAAAGAATGATACATTAAAAAAAATAAACTCATGGCTGTTGCAGAAAATACTTGGAGTGGTTTATTTGTGCAAACCAAATGATATAATTTCAAACACTTCAGAGACTGTCCAGAACCCAGATGTCTTCCTCAAGTCTCTTGAATGTCATGGTTTTCCTCCTAAAAGTTTTCAACTAAAATTCTGGACACCCTACATCAACCCCACAAAGTTGTGAAATGGAACTTGTCTCACTGCCAAACAGCTTCTCCCAAATGTCTTCAAGCAATTATCCTAAACAAGAATAAGATCATTTGCAGGAATGATCACATCCTAATTACAACAGACTTGCTCTTTGAATTTAAGTAACTTCAATTTCCAATAACGTTCAGTTTTGTTATAACCATCAACAAAGAACAGAGACAATCACTCAAGATTGTTGACGTCAGCTTTCTTTCATGCTTTTCCCATGGCCAACTCTATTTATTCTACAGTTCGATTCCTAACCACCCTTTTCATATTTCCAACCAGTGGGATAAGCACTAATATCATGTACCCAAAAGACCTGATAAGAATAGTAGAGATGATATTAATGTTTTTCATAATAATGACAGGCAAGGATACCTTACATTTCCCAAGGAAAAAATAACTTCATATATAACAAACATAGGGGAACGAATATGTTCCTTAATATATTTTATTGTTACATGACATAAGAAATGGAAAAAGGATTATTGACACTATTTGTGCTTGAATGAATATCTGCTACTGAAAAAATATTCTGATGACCAAAACAAAACAACAATCTATATAATTTTTTTTTCAATATTTGTAAGACATTAAATATTCCAGTGATTCTCATCACAAGACTGAAAATAATGATATAGTAGTAAATAATAATAATGAATGAGGAATTTTATCATGGTTATCATCATCATCATCATCATTTTCATTATTATTATTTACTACTATGATATTTTTGCCAGCAAGGTAGTTTTTGAAAACATTTTGCTTTCAATTCAACTCTTTGACTGAAACTTATAACTTTCAGTGTTTTGCCTCCAATCTATAATACCAATATATTGAATGCATGTACTATTTAGATATTTACTTTTTTGTTTCTTACCTTGCCAACTAATTGGTCCCCCATATTATTACTTTTATGCCATCATTATTTCCATCAACACAATAATTTCATCTCAGAATAAAACAGTTTTGTACAAAATTATTTTCATAAGACTTAATAATATAGAAATTAATATCTTGCAAAGCAATAAAAGACTCAAGACAAAACAAAATAATAAGCTAAAACTTGGAGGAGGAATTTACTCTATCACCTGTAATAACTGTTACAAGAAATACATAGAAGAAACCTCAAGAAATTTAAATAAACGATTATATAAACACAAAAGTGATCTCTTACAAAACAACACAGTCAGTGAATGTTAGACCTGGGTATGACAATAAACTACATCTAGCAGCAATGCCACTGATTAGGAGATTGGAGATTTTGTGGAGTGTAGAACCACCTCTTAATTGCTGTTGTTCCCAGGTCCGCCCTAATTAGGGGTGGTAGCACCTATTAGGGTACCAGCCACGGGAAAATAGTGAACATCCAAATAAAGAGTAAAACATCTTTTTTTTTTATAGTAGGAATACAAGTAATACATTTCTATAAAAAAAATTACCAACAAATCATTTTTTAGTGGAATTACCAGTAATACATTTTTATAAAAAAATTAAATTATTACCAATAAAATATTTTTATAGCAAAATGACTATCAATACAACACTAAAAAAAGTATAAAAAATATTTTTATAGTAAAATTATAAGCAATACAATTTTATTAATCGACAAACTATATATATATATATATATATATATATATATATATATATATAACATGTTTGCTGTGAAAGTATAAAATGATGTACAAAATATCTGTAGCTGAAAGCATAAAAATGCATTAAAAATAATTAGATTTTGACATTACATAACCTGCAGAGGTTGATATGCCGCTAAATAAAATCAGCAATCAATGCATGTTGCTCCCCATAATGAGTTTGGCCATAATTATGATTTTAAAAAATGTTATCTTAATTAATATAGAAAGCAAAGGGCCTAGAAAGTGATTTTGCTAGATCAGTTAATTTATGTGCAGGTTCTTATAAACATTTCACCTTTCTTGGCAGATCTTCTATTATCACAAAGTGAGATATTTAACAACAAAAGTGATAAAAACTTAAACAAAAAAAAAGTAGTTAATGAAATTGGCTAGACTCTGTAACCAAAACACATTTTGTTTCAAACTTTAATTTAAATTTAAAATTTCAGTGTCTCCTTTCCTGTATGCCCATGTATAATCGCATCAACATAAACATCACTGTAGTCTGATGAACTCCTAAAGAATGAAATGCTTCACTTTTTCCACTTTGTCATATAAGTTCATAAAACAGAAACTAATAAAACAAATTAAAAATAAGACTGATGTATCATAATTGGTTTTATAAGATTCTCTGTCAACATCACTGTTGTGAGGATCATGCACATGATGATGATGATCATCATCATCATCATCATTATTATAATTAAAGGGAAGAACAGAAGCACAATATTTAGCAGTTGAGCTGAAATGGTGGCTAGACTTGATCCCAGTCACCCCAAGGTATTAGCACTGACCTTTAACCTTTAATTTTACACTTGGCCAGGTTAAATGAAGGGTCAGATATGCTGTATCAGTTCCATCTGAGAATTGTACACACACAATTAGAAAGAAAATGAATTGGTAATGGGAATCCGTGGTCACAAGGGGTCAGGGTCCTGATGCCTTTGAGATGACAACCAATGCTTAAAGATGGACAAGAGTTGGATGTGCATTCATTAGCAAGTCAATATTGAAAGAAATGGAAACTAAAACATGCACAAATGCACAGGCGGCAACATAATCAGTATAATAGTCATTTAACATTTCAAATAGGCCCATATGTGAGACACTGTCAATATATACATATATATATATATATATACACACACACACACACTAATATATGTATGTGTGTGTGTGTGTGTATATATATGTGTGTGTATGTATGTCTGTATATGTATGTGTGTGTATATATATATATATATATATATATATTTCATATAATCAAATCATATGTGCAGGTGTCTGGCTGTCAGTTCCTAGGTACTAAGCTGCTTGACCCTCATACATCGAATACAATGGAAGAGTCCACCATATTCTTTGTATTTAGGTAGTAATTGTTCTTTAAGGTAAATACAATTAAAAACAATAGATATTTTGTGTCAATTGATTTTAATGATTAACTTTTAAAAATTATGATTAATTATTCTCAGACAATGAGAAAATTCCATCAGAAATTGTCGTTTTGGAAGAAATGTACAAGAAACGTGGTCCAATCTTTGAATTTTCTTAAGTCATTATCAGGGGAGGTCATTGAGTGAGTTTTGTAGTAATAGTGATTATTATGAAGTAGGGGAAAAGTGTTTTAATGTAAATGAGCTGTGACACTTGTGCATTCATTTTTTGTGTTTTTATTTATATATATATATATATATATATATATATATATACACACCTTTAAGGATGTGGGTTCGTAAGTTATAATCATTTTTATTTGTTGATGATTGTTTTTCTTGTATGAGTCTTGCTTCAAGGATCATAAGTCTGTTTTTACAATTTGACTTGGCTAGTATTTTGATTTTAGTTGTGAGTAGCTGTCTAATGTTACTATGATCCTTATGCTGCTTATTAATATGTTGTCTGGTGACACTATAGTCCAATAGGTGGCAGGTGAGTCTCTGTGAAAGTCTGGTTGTGATATATCCTATATAAAACGTTTTTAGTGTTTTTTATTTACAGAGAAACATTCTCAGAGTACAATTATTATTTAAGAGCTCACATGCTTAAATTTATAACAAAAAACACGTCACACCTCACTTACATTACCACACTCTTTGCCTACCTCACAACACCCATTATTTTTACAAAATTCACCAATTGTCACTAACTACCCTGATGATGACTTAAGAAAATCAAAAGCTTGGACCACGTTTCTTGTACTTTTCTTCCAATACAAACTTTGGACAATTTCTTATGTAACCTCCTTGTCTGAGAAAGATTATTGGTAATTTGGAAAAGTCAATCATTAAAAGTGATAGAAAATATCTGTCATTATATATATATATATATATATATATATATATATATATAGGTAAAAATCCATGGGTAAGTAATCCAAGTAGATCCTAATAATATAAAATATTAAAACTGATCCACAAAAGCAAGTTCTATATATTTATTATAGAGCATATGAATGGATTACATGAAATTCTCCCTAGGGCTTGTCAATGCAAAAATATTTGTTAAAAAAATGAATTTTAACGTTTTTTGTTTTTTTTAAGAAATTTGAAAAATACGAAGAAAAGAACGAAGAAAAAAGAGGAACAAACAACAAATAAGGGAAATGGTATTAAAAGAGACAATAGGAAGGACAGGAAATCATGACACAGACACAAGACAGAAAATAAAAACGGTTGAAGTTTAACAATGATCTATATTTAGCATATCAACTATTATTTAAGTGGGAAAACTTACATAGGAAAATTTAAACATAAAAGTTAAGAAAAAGAAGAGTTATGAAGATTATAGATAAAGGAAAAATATGAATATAAAATTAATACTATTATATAATTCTAATATTCTCTAAAAATATTTTTAAGACTAATAACTTATATTAAATTATTATATAGTTATACCAAATTATTATTAAGAAAGACTTTTATTTCTTTTTTCTTCCTTTTTGGATCCTTCTTTCTTTCCTTCTTTTATTCTTATTTTTCAAATTTCTTAAAAATAAAGTTAAAATTCATTTTTTTAACAAACGTTTTTGGTAGAATTTCCCACGGGGTGAAATGGCCATCTGAACGGGGTAATAGAGTTTCATTTTTATGTAATATATATATATATATATATATATATATATATATATATATATATACACTGTCAGATTTTATTATGCCAGCTTTCACCATAAAATTGCTATTAACCAATTGATGTCATAAGATATTCTGAATATATTTGTATGAGCAATATATCATTTTGCTTACAGTTTTTAATACGTATCCTGATAATTTGATTAGGAGGAATTAGTTTTCAATATGCAAATACAGTGCAGTACAAATTTTTATAGAATCCAAAAGAAATAAGCCATATAAACATATTTCATTATCACACTATTCCATATACATGAATAAATTATCATTTAATTAATATATATGTTAATAAGGGCTCCTTGACATTCTATAATACTCATCAGTTTTTCACTATTGATTTTATCATTACTTGAAACTGTTTTTATTGCATCCTAGAGATATCCATCTTGTCTTGAATATTTATATATATATATATATATATATATATATATATATATATGTATCTTAGTGATGGATTCCAAATTTGAAAGGCTGATTGAAATGCTAGAGTTCATGTCTATTATAGGAATGGTAGCATTTCTAATAATTTAATTTTTTTTTAAGGACTTATTGTAAGGGGTGGGCTGTACAACATTATTTAGTATTGAATAGAGAGAAAGAATTTGTGAAAACTGTTATTAGGCACAGATAGAATTGTAATGAGCAATAATGTATGGCATAAAGAAAACTCCAACCACTATAGTTGTTTGTAATAAAAATAAAATGATTAATTCTTTCACTGTATGCATGTTTATGTGTAATAGAAATGTCACATTTTACCATCATACTGACAGGAGTTTGAATTCACACTTGTTCCTTCCCAAGGCTGTTCATTCTATCAAGGCTTTAAAACCCAATCTACTCTACTGTATTAGCTAGGGAGAAAATAGTTGGATTTATATCTTTCTTATGGGCATTAGTGCAAAACAGCCTCCCTTGGAATAAGTAGATGTAATCTCAAAGTAAAGAAAAGAGTAATGAATTACAGAGAAGTGAGTCTATAGAATGGTGCTGATAATTCTATAGAGAGGGACTGTAAGAAATTCTAAGGAAAATGGAAACAAAATGATCACTTGTACTTTGAATCAGAAAGAGTTGAAATTTCTGCGACAAATAATGAGGAAGGAAAGTTTGAAAAATGAACACTCACATAATATATTGAAGGCAAGAGGGTTATGGTAAATGTAATATTAACCATTTCCCTATAAGGAAACATTCAGCATTCATTAACTGAACAGCCAATGCTACTGTTGCTTGAAATTTATAAAAATATTTCTATTAAAACAATTTTTCAATAAAATAGGTTTCTCATGACCACTGTTATTGCTCTTTTCAGTATTGGTAGAGACTTCTCTTTCGTAAGCTTTTGTTTGAAGTAATGTATAATATACCTAATGAGTTGGAATAAATGGATGGCTGAACAGTGAGTGGGAAGGATAGTAAAAGGACAAACATTGCTAAGAGCTACATGAGACAGGAAGTTGTGGAGAACCATGATCACCCACATTCTGAGGGGCCACTGACTAATGAATATATTTATCAAATGAACTGAGACTAAACACAAATTAAACTCCTTACTCCTTCTCTTGAATTCTGATTTTAGAAAGTAGCTGTAAATACGAACAGATTTTTTTTTTTTATTTCTTTGGAAAAAGTAACAATGTCTTCTTTTTAATTTTTGACTCTTATCATATCTGGGCAGGTATAACCTCATCAAAATCTTGAGCTGTGATATTGAAATTGTTTATGTCAGTAACCTAATAATAGAACATTAAATGAAGTGAAAAATATCTAATGTCTAAAACGTTTTCTTCTTCTTGATCATCTGTCTACCTTGCTAGCTTTTCATTTGGTGTTCTTTTTAATATCTTATTTTACTGACTGCTGCTGTGTGCTAATCTTTACTATGGCTGATCATTCATCCTCAGAACTTCACCCAGAGACATCTTCCTCATATCTCCAACTCCCAGTTCAAATATCCCCTGGTCATCTTCAAAGACCTCCTGCCAAAATGATGCCAATGCACAGAAGATCAAATATCTTACTAATTAATGAAACATTTAAAGATGGCCTGAGTGAATTTGCTTCCATTGGTTCATCCCACTGCCCGGCACCAGCTGACTTGGTAGTTTGATGATGAGGAAGTCTAAATGAAAGCAGACTGTGGCCACTTTGCAGTTTAGGCACCCTGTCGTCTCTCAAAGTGACCTATTGGCCCAAACATTGCATGATACCAACCACAATTATATTTAGGTTTGCTAAATAAAGAAAATAGTTTAAATCATTAATATCAAAAGGCACAGTTAAAGAACATGTATGCACTAGTGTGTGTATATATATATATATATATATATATATATATATATATATATATATACACACACACACACACACATACATACATATATATATATATATGTGTAGGGAGAGAGAGAATGATGTAAAACAAATTTATATATCAAATATAAAAATATAAATGCATACACATAAAATCTAAGATAAATAATAAGTAGAAAATGACATTATTAATTATATATTAATTTCAGCATTTATATCATATCTTCTTTCTTCTATGTTCTATGTCCCTTCAGGACATGGGTAATCATGGCTCTCAACAACTTCCTCTCCTTGGTAGCTCTTACCAATGTTTGTCTTTTTGCTATCTCTGCTAATTTCTGTTTTGCCCTTTTTTCTCATTATGCATTCTAGAAATTTTTAATTTTTGTTTCCATTTTCCTTGAAACTACATCATTGCTCACATGTTCAGACCATGGTATTCTTAGCATTCTTCTGTAGAACCACATTTCTCTTGCCTAAACTGTTTCTACTTATATTTTTATGAAATACAAAACTAATGAAACCTTTAAATTTAGCAATAAAATATTTTATACAAAATACCAAGTAGATATTTAAAAGTGTTTTTTTTTTGTATTTTTGTTACCATTTTTATAACTCTAAAACTAAAATCAAGAAAAGAAATAATAACAATATAAATTGCATGATGATGGTGATAAGCCAAGCTGTTCATTTATTAAACTGGAATCAAACTATATATCACTCTTAATCTTTATGAATCTCATTTGTTGTGCAAAACGTTTATCCTGCATTTGAATCTCTGAAATTGAATTTATTTGGATTTCATAGTTGTGTTGCCATATCCTGCTATGGCAACAGAAAAAAACCTTTCAGTGAAATTAACAATAAGGTTACTGCAATTGAGAAGCCTGGAAAAAGAATGCAGTGTGCTTAGGGGGTTAAAATACCATACTGAAAAGAATATTTCATTTGCTTCAGCCATTTATGTACTAAAAGTGAAAACAACCTTAAATTTCTTCCCTTTCACAAAGTGCCTTTAAAATATTAAAACATAAATTTAAGAAAAATCTATAATCATTAGACATTATTTACATTGTTTGGACTATTGTCCTCATCTTTATTGCTGTATTCACAACATGGCCTAGTGGATAAAAGTGTTGGTTGGATCCAGTGACAAAACCCAAAGAGTTGTAAGTTCAATACCTGGCTACTGCAGTGGTGAACAGAAACTTGGAGAGTTGAGTTAAAGGGAGATAACTGAGACATCTGGAAGAGGCATGGCAAGTGGAACTAGAACAATCTACCCTGGTGGATGAAATAAAGGGTTCAGTTTGAAATTCCAATCACCTGAAGAAGGCCAGAGTTCACAATGACTGAAATATGGCAATAGAGATGAGGACAATGGTCCAAATAATGTAAATAATTACAATACCTCATCTCAAAAATGTAGACAAATTTATAATCATTAGGCATTATTAAATTGACTTAATCAATAGCCAAGATATCTCTATCAATTTTATGGTTTTTATCTTCATAATCTGTTAAGTATGAAGAAATCCTGGAAATAATGTTATCATATTCTTTCTGATTTTCATCATTCAGTCTTGGGAAATGGAAAAAATGAAAGAAAATCAAAAATCAGATGCGTGTAAAATTTGTTTGGTAAACACATTCATTCTGGAAACTTGAAGATTGTGATAGCCAATGGTTAGCAAGCTAGTTTTGCTGATGAAGTGGATTTGATCCTCACAGGGTGGCTCATTATGGCTGCCCTGTGTGTTAGAACAAAATAAACTTAGAAGATAACTGATAAGGCAATGACTATTAATAATACAACACAGAAGCCCCAATCCGCATATTAGATATAGAATTGCGTGGTTTTGAGAGGGTTGCTCTCTGATCAATATATTTACTAATGTTTCTCTTCTGTTGAGAATTCAATATTCTGTGTTTCTGTGTTGCAGTAGTTCAAGACAACTCAGATTTTCATTCAATAAGATAGCATATTGAAAGAAACCTATGATACAAAAATAATTTCAAAATATTCATATTACGTTGATTATTAAATGTGTGTAAAAACTTCCAACATTTCTTTTACAGAAAAGAAAAAAAGAAAAACTGATCCTTCTGCCTTATCTGTGTCTAGTTCCCAAAAAGATGAAAGTTTTGGAAAAACTGTGAAATATTGCTTATACCCAAAAGATAAATCATTTTCAGTTGCTATTAATTTTTCAATTAGTATTTCTTTCATCTTAATTTCAGTTGCTTTTTATTGCAACTTCTCATAATATAATTCTATGACCATCAGTAAGCAGCACAGATCAGAAAATAAAGAATAAGCTCCAAATGATATTTGAGATAAAAATAATAAGTTTCGGGGGGGGGGGGGGGGCTCATTCTTTATTTCTATGGCCTGCTTGCTGATTATTGTTTGAAAAGTTATATTTAAAGACAAATTAAAATAAAATAAAATATTAGTTGAAAGAGCAATAATTATTGTATTTTATATGTTGTACTAAAGAAAACTTGTCAATTAAAATTTTAAAAGAGAATGAATGAGAATTTTCACTTGTTCCAGTTCTACACGACTGTTTACCTGAAGTCTTAGGTAAGATCAGTACTGGACAAGATGGTCAGAAAGAGAGCAACAGGACCAGATAGGATTGCAATGGAGATGCTATCAGCTTTAGACAATTTGGGGATTGACAAGCTTATAGAAATAATTAATGAAAAGATATGACAGTGGCAACAGACTGAGCCATATAACTAAGTTTATCATCCAGATTCTGATGAATAACAAATTTAGAGTAGAAATAGGGCAAAACAGAGTGGCTTCATTAAAGAAACTGGAAGAAGAAATGCAATATTTATGATCAGAATGATATCAAAGAGATATCCAAATACAGGAGAATATTGGAACTGCTAAGAAAACTTTATTTATTTAGGAAAAAACATCAAAATAACCCAGAATATATACTGGGAGCTAATTACCTGTATATGAATAGAAAATGAACTGGTTGAATACAAAAAACAGAAAGAGGTATAAGACAAGGATGTGTTTTTTCATTGGATTTATTGAATCTATACAGTGAAACAATACTAAGAGAATGAGAAGTCCTATGTGGATTTATTATGAGTGGGCATTATTTTAGCAAAATAAGATATGCAAATGACAACATGTTGATGGCAGATATAGAAAGTAAAGTGCAGGAACTACTCCAGAAGATAGTAAAGAAAAAAGGATTGAATATCAATTATGAGAAAACAGAATGTATAGTTGTTAGCAAAAGGGACATCTCAAGACATGAGCTACAAATTGGAGATGTCAAAATCAAACAAGTATAGAAATTTAACTGAGTAGTATTTTAACAGAGGATGGAAAATGTGACACCAAAATCCAAAATGTTATATCTTCAATGCACTGAATGAAGATAACACAATCAAGAAGTATAGTATGTCACTTTGGTCGATGTAGTCTTGCTGAAATAAGTATTAAGCAGATAAGCTCGATCTCTAACTCTCTACTCTTTTTACTCCTTCCTCTGATGATTCTTGGCGTCTATATTTATGTATTTGAACAAGTCCAAGGCCTCTTCTAGGGAGGTGTGTTCATCTCCACAACATCCCCACTTTTTAGATATGCACTTTCTTTAGTTGATACTTTTTATGACATGGGTCCATTTCCAATGTTTCAGTCAGATTATGTTTTCGCTTACATTGACGTTGTATTGTACTTTCAGTTGCAGGAATAGGTAATTCAAAAGTATCAAAGTATGTCCATCTGTAAATTAAATTGTAATAGTTGATTATTCTGTGCATATCTAGACTTCAATTGATTAATGTCTCTTATGACGAAATCGTCCACTTTTGACAATGTACATCATACTACCAAGGCTCTGAATAATTTTTCCTTCCTGCCAATTTTCTTTTCTGGCCTTAAAGCTTTTAAAGAAAACTTTATCGCCAATTTTAAATCATCAAACTTTCTTCTTATTCCTTTCTTGAAATCATCAAACTTTCTTCTTACTCCTTGGCAGAAATTTGTCAAAAATGGATCTAACTTTTCTAGCAAGCATGAGCTCTGCAGGTGACATTTTTGCAGTGATGTTTGCATTTGACATCATTCAATACATGCTCAAAAATTCTTGTCATGCTGTTTTTTTAGATTTTAAGCCTTTAGCTTTTCTTAATGTTCTTTGAAGATGTCAACAATTTATTCCACTTGACCATTCAACCTCAGATGATAAATCAATGTAGCTAAATGTTCAATTGCATAGCTTTTGAAGAAATTTTTAAACTCACTAGAAGTAAATTGGAGTCCATTATCAAATACTACACTGTCAGATACTCCAAATCTTAGAAAACGTTTGTCAAAGAATTTAATTGTTATTGTGGTAATAGGTCTTTTACACTCCAATATCTCGAGCCATTTTGTGAAACTGTTGACTACAATTAAATAATAGTCCAGCAAAGTCCATACATGGTCTTGCCCACTGTTTTGGATATCTTTGTCCAGCTTTGGCCAGTACACATATCTTTTCATCAAGGCCTTTATTCTCACTATTCCTGGATGTCCTATGTGGAATTGTTTTAAAATACTTTTTGTAGTGATAACAGAATTACAACTCTTTCTGTGTATAAAAGTACTTAATCATAAATAGAAAATGCTGTATTATTATTAGCATGTTTAATTTTAATTCATAGTTTTTGAATAAACGTATTCATTTTAGAATAAATTTTGATATTGTCTATCATGACTGGCAATTCTTTAATAATGTTACACATCAGGCCTTTAATTTTGCTTTCAGATTACATTGAAGCAATCACAGTATCTTCAAAATCTTCTTTACATTTTTATGTCAATCTGGATAAGCTATCTATGTGTCCCAATTTCTTTGAAGATAGAAATTCCATCTTGAAATCATAGTTCAACAAAATTGTAGCCCAATACTATAGTCTGTTTGCAGTATGTGTGGGAATCCCTTTCTTAGAACTGAATATACTTAATAATGGACACTGATCAGTTTGCAGTATGAATGTCCTTCTTTATATCATCCTATACAATTTCTTTATAACAAAAAGTATAGCAAGCACCTCTTTTTCAATTTGACTATAACATTTTCCATATTTGTCAAAGTTCTTGAAGTGTGGGTGACTGCTTTCAGTGTACTGTCTTTGAATTTATGGCCTATTACCACTCCTATGTCATATTCACTTGTGTCTGACACTACCATTTTCTTTTGGTGCAGGTCGTAATGTGTCAGCATTAACTCTGAAGTTAGTAGGTTTTTAATTTCTTCTAAAGCTTTTTGACATCCTGTTGATCAATTCTATTTTGTACTCTTCTTAAGTAAATTATTCAGAGGTGCTTACAATTTATATATCTCTGATGCATAAATATTATAATAATTCACTAAACCAAAAAAATGATTGTAGGGTTACCAAATTTTTTTGGGGGGGAGCATGTCTTTTATAGCACTTGCTTGAGCAGGATCTGGTCTTCTTCCTCTTTCGACAATTATCTGATTCAAATATTTAATCTTGTCCAGAATGAACTGACATTTCACTGATTTTGAAACTGTAATCATGTAGTCTCTGAAATACATTCTGAATACTGTATTTTCATAGAACTCTTAATAAGTATATCACCTATGCAAGCAACAACAATGTCTAGTGCAGCCAACATCATATCCATTATTTGCTGGAAAATACTTGTAAAGTCCTTTATGTGTATTAATAATCAAAAACTTCTGGCATTCCTTATCCACTTTGATTTGAAGATATGCATCAGACAGGTCAATTTTTGAAAAAAAAATGACCACCATTTAATTTGGCAAATATATCCTCTGGTGTTGGTAGGGGATATACATATGGTAGGAGGCATTCATTCAACTTGGTCGGAAAATTTGCACATAGACGAATCTTATTTTCCTTTCAATAACTCCACAGTTTTCTAACTTATCCAGTTCAGTGTTAATAGACTCTAATGCAGCAAAAGATATATTTATTTTAGGCTTAAACACTGGTACCACTTTGTCTTTTAATTTAAAAAATACCTCTGACTCTACATTTTTCCCAACTCCTCTAAGAAAATAGATGTGAATTTATTTTTAGTTTACTCAATGTTCTTTAGCTGTAATCTTTTTCTCTGATGAAAAATCAATTTTTCCACAGAATGAATCAATCAGCCAATTCCATGGTTCAAATAATTCAATCCAATTGACGGCTAGTAAATTCGAGTTGGAATTTTTTTTAATACGTAAACATCTGCTTTTTTTTAGTTTTACCCACAAGGGCAATGTTACTCATGATTTTCCTAAGAAAAATTAATTTCTTGCCCGATATTCCTTTGTCAGTTCTTCTCAAATTAGGCTTGCCAATTCTGTTCCAAGTTTGTTCAGCAATAATTATAATATCGCTACCAGTGTCCAACTGAAATCTCACAATAGCGTTATTCATTTTTACTGTCACAAATTTTCCATTATTTGAACTTTCCAGTTCTTTAGTTGGTTGTACAAATTTCAGAAAGTCAATATGTGTATTTCTTTTGCTTTTGAACTTACAGGAGCTTCTACACTTCTCTTTTTCTACACTTGAAACTTTTTTTGGTCCTAAAGGAACAGACTTTCCTGAAATGAAGCATACCACAGACATAGCATAGTTTTACAATATTTTTATTCTACATTTTTTCTTTTGATTGTACAGTCTTTTTCCTAACCATTTGTACTTCTGTCGGAGGCCATTCTGCTTGATTTTCCCCTGTACCATGCCTTAAGTTACCAATTTTTTGGCACTCTTGCACAACAGTCTGAATCGTTAACTTTGAATCATGCTCAAGTTTTGTAAGTATTTCACAGTGTATCACTGCATCGTTACTTAATGTCAAACCTTTAATGAAAATTAAACATTTAAATCTGTCTGGAGATAATTTAATCAGTTTCAATTTCTCACACTTACAATTAACTTTACTGGCATATGTGACAAAAATCTTCATTCTTTTCACCTTAGTAAGGTTCATACACTGCCAACATGTATAAAAAAGTGAATTCTTTTCACCAAAGATTTTTAAGATTTTTGATAATGTTGAACAACAAGAAAATTTTAAGGAAAATAGAAGCAAAAATGCCACTCATACTTTTAATCAGAAAGTGACAGCTAAATTTTGGGGATGCATCATGAGGAAAGAAGGCTTGGAGAATTTGACACTCACAGAATATATTGAGCGGTAGAGGGAAATGACAAGTAACCTAACTAAGCTTGTGTAAATAGATAGCAAAACAGAGAATAAAAGGAATAATATGATAACAAACATTACTAAGAGCTACAAAGGACAGGAAGTTGTGGAGAACAATGATCCTATATAAGAGTATAATAAATAATTCCTTAGCTAAAATTCCTTGAATGATTCCCTAGAAGTTCATACATTAAAAATAGTTTATAAGACAAACAGTGAGAAGCCATGAGAACTTTCTGTATAAATATATAAAATTTATTCACCTAAATACAACACAGATAGAACATCCTGCAGACAAGCAATCTAGAATTTTTCAAGTAGAAGTAAACATGTTAGCAGACTGGGTTAAAAAACAAAAGTGAAAAAATAGAATCTGGAGAAAAGAAAAAGATCAAGTAACCTTGCTGCACGCCAGTCTTGTTTTTTTGTAAAGGGCAGAATTTACAAGACTTTATTGTTTTCCCAAAAGCTAAACAATTCTATCTTTACAATCCATCAATAACTGGACAATTGGTGAGACAATCGCCCTCCCATTCCACTCAATTCTTCACAATATTCTCCACCTCCTCTCTTTTCAGAGTTTTCCATCTACCCATTGGTTTCTGAGGGTCGCCTCATATAAAGGCCAATACCCTGGACCCTTTGTCATCTAACTAGAGAGCCAAGCGGAATGACAGAAATAGAAGGATTATTCCTAATCACTCAATAAACCATTATTTTCTTTTTTTCCATTCTGTAACTGCACGCACCCAAAGGTAGTCACCATAAGTAACAGAGTAAACAAGTTGTTTTGCTCTCTTTTTACTGCAGTCCAGTGAGAATCAATATTGCACTAGAGAACATTTGAGCGACAATTTGCTCAAAATGTTTGTAATCGCTTGACAGACAGCAGCTCATCCTACCTGCTCAGGTACCTTTCTTTCTTCTTTTTCACTTTGGGTGAAGTTTTCAGAGACGGAGACAGAAGTGGGTGGAAGTCTGGCATGCAAGCTGAATTTTGTATTTATGAAAAATTGCAGAAAACAGAAAATATTCGACTGGAAGACTTCAGTGAACAATGCCATTCTTTGTAATAAATCTTGACAATAA